>JAUIMM010001564.1:0-229148 GCA_031769625.1 Taudactylus pleione
CTCCACCCCACTGCCAGGCAGATATAGTACCCCTCTACCAGCCCTAGCACCCCTCCACCCCACTGCCAGGCAGATATAGTACCCCTCTACCAGCCCTAGCACCCCCTCCACCCCACTGCCAGGCAGATATAGTACCCCTCTACCAGCCCTAGCACCCCTCCACCCCCACTGCCAGGCAGATATAGTACCCCTCTACCAGCCCTAGCACCCCTCCACCCCACTGCCAGGCAGATATAGTACCCCTCTACCAGCCCTAGCACCCCTCCACCCCACTGCCAGGCAGATATAGTACCCCTCTACCAGCCCTAGCACCCCTCCACCCCACTGCCAGGCAGATATAGTACCCCTCTACCAGCCCTAGCACCCCTCCACCCCACTGCCAGGCAGATATAGTACCCCTCTACCAGCCCTAGCACCCCTCCACCCCACTGCCAGGCAGATATAGTACCCCTCTACCAGCCCTAGCACCCCTCCACCCCACTGCCAGGCAGATATAGTACCCCTCTACCAGCCCTAGCACCCCTCCACCCCACTGCCAGGCAGATATAGTACCCCTCTACCAGCCCTAGCACCCCTCCACCCCACTGCCAGGCAGATATAGTACCCCTCTACCAGCCCTAGCACCCCTCCACCCCACTGCCAGGCAGATATAGTACCCCTCTACCAGCCCTAGCACCCCTCCACCCCACTGCCAGGCAGATATAGTACCCCTCTACCAGCCCTAGCACCCCTCCACCCCACTGCCAGGCAGATATAGTACCCCTCTACCAGCCCTAGCACCCCTCCACCCCACTGCCAGGCAGATATAGTACCCCTCTACCAGCCCTAGCACCCCTCCACCCCACTGCCAGGCAGATATAGTACCCCTCTACCAGCCCTAGCACCCCTCCACCCCACTGCCAGGCAGATATAGTACCCCTCTACCAGCCCTAGCACCCCTCCACCCCACTGCCAGGCAGATATAGTACCCCTCTACCAGCCCTAGCACCCCTCCACCCCACTGCCAGGCAGATATAGTACCCCTCTACCAGCCCTAGCACCCCTCCACCCCACTGCCAGGCAGATATAGTACCCCTCTACCAGCCCTAGCACCCCTCCACCCCACTGCCAGGCAGATATAGTACCCCTCTACCAGCCCTAGCACCCCTCCACCCCACTGCCAGGCAGATATAGTACCCCTCTACCAGCCCTAGCACCCCTCCACCCCACTGCCAGGCAGATATAGTACCCCTCTACCAGCCCTAGCACCCCTCCACCCCACTGCCAGGCAGATATAGTACCCCTCTACCAGCCCTAGCACCCCTCCACCCCACTGCCAGGCAGATATAGTACCCCTCTACCAGCCCTAGCACCCCTCCACCCCACTGCCAGGCAGATATAGTACCCCTCTACCAGCCCTAGCACCCCTCCACCCCACTGCCAGGCAGATATAGTACCCCTCTACCAGCCCTAGCACCCCTCCACCCCACTGCCAGGCAGATATAGTACCCCTCTACCAGCCCTAGCACCCCTCCACCCCACTGCCAGGCAGATATAGTACCCCTCTACCAGCCCTAGCACCCCTCCACCCCACTGCCAGGCAGATATAGTACCCCTCTACCAGCCCTAGCACCCCTCCACCCCACTGCCAGGCAGATATAGTACCCCTCTACCAGCCCTAGCACCCCTCCACCCCACTGCCAGGCAGATATAGTACCCCTCTACCAGCCCTAGCACCCCTCCACCCCACTGCCAGGCAGATATAGTACCCCTCTACCAGCCCTAGCACCCCTCCACCCCACTGCCAGGCAGATATAGTACCCCTCTACCAGCCCTAGCACCCCTCCACCCCACTGCCAGGCAGATATAGTACCCCTCTACCAGCCCTAGCACCCCTCCACCCCACTGCCAGGCAGATATAGTACCCCTCTACCAGCCCTAGCACCCCTCCACCCCACTGCCAGGCAGATATAGTACCCCTCTACCAGCCCTAGCACCCCTCCACCCCACTGCCAGGCAGATATAGTACCCCTCTACCAGCCCTAGCACCCCTCCACCCCACTGCCAGGCAGATATAGTACCCCTCTACCAGCCCTAGCACCCCTCCACCCCACTGCCAGGCAGATATAGTACCCCTCTACCAGCCCTAGCACCCCTCCACCCCACTGCCAGGCAGATATAGTACCCCTCTACCAGCCCTAGCACCCCTCCACCCCACTGCCAGGCAGATATAGTACCCCTCTACCAGCCCTAGCACCCCTCCACCCCACTGCCAGGCAGATATAGTACCCCTCTACCAGCCCTAGCACCCCTCCACCCCACTGCCAGGCAGATATAGTACCCCTCTACCAGCCCTAGCACCCCTCCACCCCACTGCCAGGCAGATATAGTACCCCTCTACCAGCCCTAGCACCCCTCCACCCCACTGCCAGGCAGATATAGTACCCCTCTACCAGCCCTAGCACCCCTCCACCCCACTGCCAGGCAGATATAGTACCCCTCTACCAGCCCTAGCACCCCTCCACCCCACTGCCAGGCAGATATAGTACCCCTCTACCAGCCCTAGCACCCCTCCACCCCACTGCCAGGCAGATATAGTACCCCTCTACCAGCCCTAGCACCCCTCCACCCCACTGCCAGGCAGATATAGTACCCCTCTACCAGCCCTAGCACCCCTCCACCCCACTGCCAGGCAGATATAGTACCCCTCTACCAGCCCTAGCACCCCTCCACCCCACTGCCAGGCAGATATAGTACCCCTCTACCAGCCCTAGCACCCCTCCACCCCACTGCCAGGCAGATATAGTACCCCTCTACCAGCCCTAGCACCCCTCCACCCCACTGCCAGGCAGATATAGTACCCCTCTACCAGCCCTAGCACCCCTCCACCCCACTGCCAGGCAGATATAGTACCCCTCTACCAGCCCTAGCACCCCTCCACCCCACTGCCAGGCAGATATAGTACCCCTCTACCAGCCCTAGCACCCCTCCACCCCACTGCCAGGCAGATATAGTACCCCTCTACCAGCCCTAGCACCCCTCCACCCCACTGCCAGGCAGATATAGTACCCCTCTACCAGCCCTAGCACCCCTCCACCCCACTGCCAGGCAGATATAGTACCCCTCTACCAGCCCTAGCACCCCTCCACCCCACTGCCAGGCAGATATAGTACCCCTCTACCAGCCCTAGCACCCCTCCACCCCACTGCCAGGCAGATATAGTACCCCTCTACCAGCCCTAGCACCCCTCCACCCCACTGCCAGGCAGATATAGTACCCCTCTACCAGCCCTAGCACCCCTCCACCCCACTGCCAGGCAGATATAGTACCCCTCTACCAGCCCTAGCACCCCTCCACCCCACTGCCAGGCAGATATAGTACCCCTCTACCAGCCCTAGCACCCCTCCACCCCACTGCCAGGCAGATATAGTACCCCTCTACCAGCCCTAGCACCCCTCCACCCCACTGCCAGGCAGATATAGTACCCCTCTACCAGCCCTAGCACCCCTCCACCCCACTGCCAGGCAGATATAGTACCCCTCTACCAGCCCTAGCACCCCTCCACCCCACTGCCAGGCAGATATAGTACCCCTCTACCAGCCCTAGCACCCCTCCACCCCACTGCCAGGCAGATATAGTACCCCTCTACCAGCCCTAGCACCCCTCCACCCCACTGCCAGGCAGATATAGTACCCCTCTACCAGCCCTAGCACCCCTCCACCCCACTGCCAGGCAGATATAGTACCCCTCTACCAGCCCTAGCACCCCTCCACCCCACTGCCAGGCAGATATAGTACCCCTCTACCAGCCCTAGCACCCCTCCACCCCACTGCCAGGCAGATATAGTACCCCTCTACCAGCCCTAGCACCCCTCCACCCCACTGCCAGGCAGATATAGTACCCCTCTACCAGCCCTAGCACCCCTCCACCCCACTGCCAGGCAGATATAGTACCCCTCTACCAGCCCTAGCACCCCTCCACCCCACTGCCAGGCAGATATAGTACCCCTCTACCAGCCCTAGCACCCCTCCACCCCACTGCCAGGCAGATATAGTACCCCTCTACCAGCCCTAGCACCCCTCCACCCCACTGCCAGGCAGATATAGTACCCCTCTACCAGCCCTAGCACCCCTCCACCCCACTGCCAGGCAGATATAGTACCCCTCTACCAGCCCTAGCACCCCTCCACCCCACTGCCAGGCAGATATAGTACCCCTCTACCAGCCCTAGCACCCCTCCACCCCACTGCCAGGCAGATATAGTACCCCTCTACCAGCCCTAGCACCCCTCCACCCCACTGCCAGGCAGATATAGTACCCCTCTACCAGCCCTAGCACCCCTCCACCCCACTGCCAGGCAGATATAGTACCCCTCTACCAGCCCTAGCACCCCTCCACCCCACTGCCAGGCAGATATAGTACCCCTCTACCAGCCCTAGCACCCCTCCACCCCACTGCCAGGCAGATATAGTACCCCTCTACCAGCCCTAGCACCCCTCCACCCCACTGCCAGGCAGATATAGTACCCCTCTACCAGCCCTAGCACCCCTCCACCCCACTGCCAGGCAGATATAGTACCCCTCTACCAGCCCTAGCACCCCTCCACCCCACTGCCAGGCAGATATAGTACCCCTCTACCAGCCCTAGCACCCCTCCACCCCACTGCCAGGCAGATATAGTACCCCTCTACCAGCCCTAGCACCCCTCCACCCCACTGCCAGGCAGATATAGTACCCCTCTACCAGCCCTAGCACCCCTCCACCCCACTGCCAGGCAGATATAGTACCCCTCTACCAGCCCTAGCACCCCTCCACCCCACTGCCAGGCAGATATAGTACCCCTCTACCAGCCCTAGCACCCCTCCACCCCACTGCCAGGCAGATATAGTACCCCTCTACCAGCCCTAGCACCCCTCCACCCCACTGCCAGGCAGATATAGTACCCCTCTACCAGCCCTAGCACCCCTCCACCCCACTGCCAGGCAGATATAGTACCCCTCTACCAGCCCTAGCACCCCTCCACCCCACTGCCAGGCAGATATAGTACCCCTCTACCAGCCCTAGCACCCCTCCACCCCACTGCCAGGCAGATATAGTACCCCTCTACCAGCCCTAGCACCCCTCCACCCCACTGCCAGGCAGATATAGTACCCCTCTACCAGCCCTAGCACCCCTCCACCCCACTGCCAGGCAGATATAGTACCCCTCTACCAGCCCTAGCACCCCTCCACCCCACTGCCAGGCAGATATAGTACCCCTCTACCAGCCCTAGCACCCCTCCACCCCACTGCCAGGCAGATATAGTACCCCTCTACCAGCCCTAGCACCCCTCCACCCCACTGCCAGGCAGATATAGTACCCCTCTACCAGCCCTAGCACCCCTCCACCCCACTGCCAGGCAGATATAGTACCCCTCTACCAGCCCTAGCACCCCTCCACCCCACTGCCAGGCAGATATAGTACCCCTCTACCAGCCCTAGCACCCCTCCACCCCACTGCCAGGCAGATATAGTACCCCTCTACCAGCCCTAGCACCCCTCCACCCCACTGCCAGGCAGATATAGTACCCCTCTACCAGCCCTAGCACCCCTCCACCCCACTGCCAGGCAGATATAGTACCCCTCTACCAGCCCTAGCACCCCTCCACCCCACTGCCAGGCAGATATAGTACCCCTCTACCAGCCCTAGCACCCCTCCACCCCACTGCCAGGCAGATATAGTACCCCTCTACCAGCCCTAGCACCCCTCCACCCCACTGCCAGGCAGATATAGTACCCCTCTACCAGCCCTAGCACCCCTCCACCCCACTGCCAGGCAGATATAGTACCCCTCTACCAGCCCTAGCACCCCTCCACCCCACTGCCAGGCAGATATAGTACCCCTCTACCAGCCCTAGCACCCCTCCACCCCACTGCCAGGCAGATATAGTACCCCTCTACCAGCCCTAGCACCCCTCCACCCCACTGCCAGGCAGATATAGTACCCCTCTACCAGCCCTAGCACCCCTCCACCCCACTGCCAGGCAGATATAGTACCCCTCTACCAGCCCTAGCACCCCTCCACCCCACTGCCAGGCAGATATAGTACCCCTCTACCAGCCCTAGCACCCCTCCACCCCACTGCCAGGCAGATATAGTACCCCTCTACCAGCCCTAGCACCCCTCCACCCCACTGCCAGGCAGATATAGTACCCCTCTACCAGCCCTAGCACCCCTCCACCCCACTGCCAGGCAGATATAGTACCCCTCTACCAGCCCTAGCACCCCTCCACCCCACTGCCAGGCAGATATAGTACCCCTCTACCAGCCCTAGCACCCCTCCACCCCACTGCCAGGCAGATATAGTACCCCTCTACCAGCCCTAGCACCCCTCCACCCCACTGCCAGGCAGATATAGTACCCCTCTACCAGCCCTAGCACCCCTCCACCCCACTGCCAGGCAGATATAGTACCCCTCTACCAGCCCTAGCACCCCTCCACCCCACTGCCAGGCAGATATAGTACCCCTCTACCAGCCCTAGCACCCCTCCACCCCACTGCCAGGCAGATATAGTACCCCTCTACCAGCCCTAGCACCCCTCCACCCCACTGCCAGGCAGATATAGTACCCCTCTACCAGCCCTAGCACCCCTCCACCCCACTGCCAGGCAGATATAGTACCCCTCTACCAGCCCTAGCACCCCTCCACCCCACTGCCAGGCAGATATAGTACCCCTCTACCAGCCCTAGCACCCCTCCACCCCACTGCCAGGCAGATATAGTACCCCTCTACCAGCCCTAGCACCCCTCCACCCCACTGCCAGGCAGATATAGTACCCCTCTACCAGCCCTAGCACCCCTCCACCCCACTGCCAGGCAGATATAGTACCCCTCTACCAGCCCTAGCACCCCTCCACCCCACTGCCAGGCAGATATAGTACCCCTCTACCAGCCCTAGCACCCCTCCACCCCACTGCCAGGCAGATATAGTACCCCTCTACCAGCCCTAGCACCCCTCCACCCCACTGCCAGGCAGATATAGTACCCCTCTACCAGCCCTAGCACCCCTCCACCCCACTGCCAGGCAGATATAGTACCCCTCTACCAGCCCTAGCACCCCTCCACCCCACTGCCAGGCAGATATAGTACCCCTCTACCAGCCCTAGCACCCCTCCACCCCACTGCCAGGCAGATATAGCACCCCTCCACCCCACAGCCCGGACCCGGCCGCCAGATCTGTCACTAATGTGACTCCCGCCTCGGGCCCCGCCCACCGCCTGACGTCAGGAAGGTCCTTCCGCTGAAGGGGATCCATGTCGGAGCAGCGGGGAGGGTGCAGTGACGCAGTAGCGGGGAGGGTGCAGTGACGCAGTGCGGAGCATGCCCGGCTGTGCTGCCCGGGGTGAGTGGAGGGGGGGGGAGAGGAAGTGGAAGAGGTGGAGCAGGAGCAGAAGAAGCTACAAAAACGGTGAGAAATTCAGTATATAGCGTTCTGCGTCCTGCGCTGCACATACACATAGCGTCACCCTACTGTGCTCTGCAGCCCGGAGATCCCCTCCCTGTACTGTATGTGCTGCATACCTGGGGCCCCCTGTACTGTGTGTGTGCTGCATTCCTGGGGGCCCCTGTACTGTGTGTGTGCTGCATCCCTGGGGCCCCCTGTACCGTGTGTGTGCTGCATTCCTGGGGCCCCCTGTACCGTGTGTGTGCTGCATCCCTGGGGCCCCCTGTACCGTGTGTGTGCTGCATTCCTGGGGCCCCCTGTACCGTGTGTGTGCTGCATCCCTGGGGCCCCCTGTACCGTGTGTGTGCTGCATCCCTGGGGCCCCCTGTACTGTGTGTGTGTGCTGCATTCCTGGGGCCCCCTGTACCGTGTGTGTGCTGCATCCCTGGGGCCCCCTGTACCGTGTGTGTGTGCTGCACCCCTGGGGCCCCCTGTACTGTGTGTGCGCTGCATCCCTGGGGCCCCCTGTATTGAGTGTGCGCTGCATCCCTGGGGCCCCCTGTACTGTGTGTGCTGCACCCCTGGGGCCCCCTGTACCGTGTGTGTGCTGCATACCTGGGGCCCCCTGTACTGTGTGTGTGCTGCATACCTGGGGCCCCCTGTACCGTGTGTGTGCTGCATACCTGGGGCCCCCTGTACCGTGTGTGTGCTGCATACCTGGGGCCCCCTGTACCGTGTGTGTGCTGCATACCTGGGGCCCCCTGTACCGTGTGTGTGCTGCATACCTGGGGCCCCCTGTACCGTGTGTGTGCTGCATCCCTGGGGCCCCCTGTACCGTGTGTGTGCTGCATACCTGGGGCCCCTGTACTGTGTGTGTGTGCTGCATTCCTGGGGCCCCGTGTACTGTGTGTGTGTGCTGCATTCCTGGGGCCCCCTGTACCGTGTGTGTGCTGCATCCCTGGGGCCGCCTGTACTGTGTGTGTGTGCTGCATCCCTGGGGCCCCCGGTACCGTGTGTGTGCTGCATCCCTGGGGCCTCCTGTGCTGTGTGTGCTGCATCCCTGGGGCCCCCTGTACCGTGTGTGTGCTGCATCCCTGGGGCCCCCTGTATTGTGTGTGTGTGTGTGCTGCATCCCTGGGGCCCCCTGTACCGTGTGTGTGTCCTGCATCCCTGGGGCCCCCTGTGCTGGGTATGTTGCACACTTGGGGCCCCCTGTGCTGTGTGTGCTGCATCCCTGGGGCCCCCTGTACCGTGTATGTGCTGCATCCCTGGGGCCCCCTGTGCTGTGTGTGTGCTGCATCCCTGGGGCCCCCTGTACTGTATGTGCTGCATCCCTGGGGCCCCCTGTGCTGTGTGTGTGCTGCATCCCTGGGGCCCCCTGTGCTGTGTGTGTGCTGCATCCCTGGGGCCCCCTGTACATGCAGCTTTCTTGTAGCCCCCTGTACAGCGCAGACTGTAATTTCCCTCCATTTACTGCGTACAGTGCGCTTTTCTGAACCTTATACACAGTGTAAACCGTAAAAACAATATAATAAATGAGACTCAATAAATGAATTCACTTTCAATTATTCTATTAATGTACACACGCCGGACGATGTGCCTGAGCCGCGCGCACGCCGGACGATGTGCCTGAGCCGCGCGCACGCCGGACGATGTGCCTGAGCCGCGCGCACGCCGGACGATGTGCCTGAGCCGCGCGCACGCCGGACGATGTGCCTGAGCCGCGCGCACGCCGGACGATGTGCCTGAGCCGCGCGCACACACTGGATGATCTATTTAGCAATCGATATCGCTGAACGATCTCCCGTGAATTTCCCGCTGTGTTGGATGAATGATATCGTTCCTCCATACACCAACAATCTCACCCACGACCAACGACCATTGCCTCCTGCGGGCACGGATAGATATCGTTATCGTCCATGCGGGAATGCGCATCGTTTGTCCATCGCTGGCCGCAGCGTTAGAATAGGTGACAGTGAGCAGATATGGGGATTGTCTCTACTCCCCATAGTTACCCCGTATTTCCCATTCACCCATCCACACTGAGCGCAAAGCGTTCTCCATTATATTGTGCTCATTCAGCGCACACAGCGCCCTACAGCCGGCACTTCTGGCGCTAAGATGGTACAGATCGCCCCGATGCTGTGTAACCCATAGCAACGAGTCAGCCAGTAACTCCCACTGAACTGGTTGGTTGCAGATAGCACCACAGAGGCAGCTCAGGTGTCGGCATTCATCCATGTAGTGCCGACCTACTCTGCATTACACCCAGCGTCCTGCAGCTGCCTCTTCCCTAAGTACATTGTTATAATAACCCCAATGAGAAGCCGGATGGCAGCTGTGATTTTATATATATATTATACGGTAACAAATGCCCTCACTGTGCGCAAAATCCAAATCTAGACTATACCAGAAAACACAATATATAGCTGCAGCTTTCCCTACATATCTCTGTCAGACAGATATACAATATATAGTAACACAAGAAAAGGACGCTCACAGATACAGACTTAGGGGTATATGTGACATAAGCTTGATGTCAGATATATATCACCAACCAATCCGCTTGTAACGTGCATTTTGCATTAAGAAATGATGGTTTGGAGCTGATTGGTTGGTGATATCTATGTCACAATTTTATCTCACATCAAGCTTTGATACATAGGCCCCGTAATGTGAATACTGTACAAATAGTAACAGTATAATAAGTACAGATATCAGTCTAAGGGCTCAGATGGAGAGATCGATGGTAGATACTTCTCAGGGGAATTCTACTGTTAAGTTCTTGGTGATCTTTGTAGTTTGGAGAAGACTTTAGGGGTGGTGGCCGCACCGTTCTCATATGAAGTATGTATTTGTGAGCGCGCGTTTTCTCCTTCTGTTGTGTTAATAAAATATATATATATAAAATTAGTGCTAATATAATACATATAATATATGTATATAATTAGTGCTCAGACACATTATTTATAAAGCTTTGAGTCCCCTTATGTTTCCCAGTATATTCTGTGTACAATAGTCGCCATCTTACTGCGTACAGGACACACATGTAACATGTAATCTAGGATTCAGAAATGCACAAACAATGTTCCTTTTATATACACGCGCCATATACACACAGGACATATATACACGCTCCATATACACACAGGACATTTATACACAGGACATATATACACGCGCCATATATACACAGGACATATATACACGCTCCATATACACACAGGACATATATACACAGGCCATATATACACAGGACATATATACACGCTCCATATACACAGGACATATATACACAGGACATATATACATGCTCCATATACACAGGACATATATACATGCTCCATACACACAGGACATATATACATGCTCCATACACACAGGACATATATACATGCTCCATACACACAGGACATATATACACGCTCCATATACACATAGGACATATATACACAGGACATATATACACGCGCCATATATACACAGGACATATATACACGCTCCATATACACAGGACATATATACACAGGACATATATACATGCTCCATATACACAGGACATATATACACGCTCCATATACAAATGCCATATATACACAGGACATATATACACGCGCCATATACATGCTCACACACATTTTCTTTGTATGTACACAAACACCTTTTCCTTGTATGTAGACACGCACAAGCTTTTTCCTTGCATATGTACAAGCATACACCTGTTCTTTGTATATACACGCACACTCCTTTTATATGCACACACTTTTCTTTGTATGAACACACGCCTTTTTCCTTGTATGTGCACACACTTTTCCTTGTATGTGCACTCCACTTTCCTTGTATGTGCACAAGCCTTTTCCTTGTATGTGCACACGCCTTTTCCTTGTATGTGCACCACTTTCCTTGTATGTGCACACGCCTTTTCCTTGTATATGTACTCCACTTTCCTTGTATGTGCACACGCCTTTACCTTGTATGTGCACCACTTTCCTTGTATGTGCACACGCCTTTTCCTTGTATGTGCACACGCCTATTCCTTGTATGTGCACACGCACAAGCTTTTTCCTTGCATATGTACAAGCATACACCTGTTCTTTGTATATACACGCACATTCCTTTTATATGCACACACTTTTCCTTGTATGTGCACACGCCTTTTTCCTTGTATGTGCACACACTTTTACTTGTATGTGCACTCCACTTTCCTTGCATGTGCACTCCACTTTCCTTGTATGTGCACAAGCCTTTTCCTTGTATGTGCACACGCCTTTTCCTTGTATGTGCACCACTTTCCTTGTATGTGCTCACGCCTTTTCCTTGTATATGTACTCCACTTTCCTTGTATGTGTACACGCTTTTTCCTTGTATGTGCACCACTTTCCTTGTATGTGCACACGCCTTTTCCTTGTATGTGCACACGCCTTTTCCTTGCATATATACTCCACTTTCCTTGTATGTGTACACGCCTTTACCTTGTATATGTGCACCATTTTCCTTGTATGTGCACACGCCTTTTCCTTGTATCTGTCAGTCTATAGGGTTTGGTAAGGCGCACATTGCCGTACTGTCAGTCTATAGGGTTTGGTGAGGCGCACATTGCCGTACTGTCAGTCTATAGGGTTTGGTGAGGCGCACATTGCCGTACTGTCAGTCTATAGGGTTTGGTAAGGCGCACATTGCCGTACTGTCAGTCTATAGGGTTTGGTGAGGCGCACATTGCCGTACTGTCAGTCTATAGGGTTTGGTGAGGCGCACATTGCCGTACTGTCAGTCTATAGGGTTTGGTGAGGCGCACATTGCCGTACTGTCAGTCTATAGGGTTTGGTGAGGCGCACATTGCGGTACTGTCAGTCTATAGGGTTTGGTAAGGCGCACATTGCCGTACTGTCAGTCTATAGGGTTTGGTGAGGCGCACATTGCGGTACTGTCAGTCTATAGGGTTTGGTGAGGCGCACATTGCCGTACTGTCAGTCTATAGGGTTTGGTGAGGCGCACATTGCCGTACTGTCAGTCTATAGGGTTTGGTGAGGCGCACATTGCCGTACTGTCAGTCTATAGGGTTTGGTGAGGCGCACATTGCCGTACTGTCAGTTTATAGGGTTTGGTGAGGCGCACATTGCCGTACTGTCAGTCTATAGGGTTTGGTGAGGCGCACATTGCCGTACTGTCAGTCTATAGGGTTTGGTGAGGCGCACATTGCCGTACTGTCAGTCTATAGGGTTTGGTGAGGCGCACATTGCCGTACTGTCAGTCTATAGGGTTTGGTGAGGCGCACATTGCCGTACTGTCAGTCTATAGGGTTTGGTGAGGCGCACATTGCCGTACTGTCAGTCTATAGGGTTTGGTGAGGCGCACATTGCCGTACTGTCAGTCTATAGGGTTTGGTGAGGCGCACATTGCCGTACTGTCAGTCTATAGGGTTTGGTGAGGCGCACATTGCCGTACTGTCAGTCTATAGGGTTTGGTGAGGCGCACATTGCCGTACTGTCAGTCTATAGGGTTTGGTGAGGCGCACATTGCCGTACTGTCAGTCTATAGGGTTTGGTGAGGCGCATATTGCCGTACTGTCAGTCTATAGGGTTTGGTGAGGCGCACATTGCCGTACTGTCAGTCTATAGGGTTTGGTGAGGCGCACATTGCCGTACTGTCAGTCTATAGGGTTTGGTGAGGCGCACATTGCCGTACTGTCAGTCTATAGGGTTTGGTGAGGCGCACATTGCCGTACTGTCAGTCTATAGGGTTTGGTGAGGCGCACATTGCCGTACTGTCAGTCTATAGGGTTTGGTGAGGCGCACATTGCCGTACTGTCAGTCTATAGGGTTTGGTGAGGCGCACATTGCCGTACTGTCAGTCTATAGGGTTTTTTGTATCCCCGTTTACTTACGGCTGGAGAGCTGGTAGAGAGGCAGGAACGCATGCGTCACACTAACGGCGTGCCCACATATCAGTGATTCGCCATTTAGTCGGAGTGTCTCTTGGGTAGCGGAGAGCTGCTGCAGCAATACACTGTCATGTTAATGATTTTCGGTTGCGCTATGCGGCTACTTCTGATTGGTCGAGTGTAAACCCTTCCATAGCGCCAACATTTCCCCTTGATGAAGTATGAATCTTTATGCAGTGGTGGTCGTCTTAGCTGTGCGGCTCCGTTTCCCGGACACTGCACTTAGTGATACAGGGTCTTATACAGATGTGGTCGCAGCAGCAGTCATATGCAAATACTGGTTTCATCCCTCCCCTTGTGTACTCATGTGCACCGCAATGTGCCAGCCCTGAGACGCCCAATGTCCGTGCCTGGGGACAGTGCAGAGCCGACGGTGCTCGCAAACACTCCACCATGGACACTTGTACCTGCCTGCGGCTCTTGTAGTGTCTCCTTCTCTACTCTGGCGGAACATGGCCTCTAGCTACGGCTCTGCGTTGGGTAACACAGCTTCCACATAGAAGGTGGTTAGTGACAGCTGAGATAGCGGGACCACATAGAAGGCGGTTAGTGACAGCTGAGATAGCTGGACCATATAGAAGGCGGTTAGTGACAGCTGAGATAGCGGGACCACATAGAAGGTGGTTAGTGACAGCTGAGATAGCTGGACCATATAGAAGGCGGTTAGTGACAGCTGAGATAGCGGGACCACATAGAAGGCGGCTAGTGACAGCTGAGATAGCGGGACCTTATAGAAGGCAGTTAGTGACAGCTGAGATAGCGGGACCTTATAGAAGGCAGTTAGTGACAGCTGAGATAGCGGGACCTTATAGAAGGCGGTTAGTAACAGCTGAGATAGTGGGACCACATAGAAGGCAGTTAGTGACAGCTGAGATAGCGGGACCTTATAGAAGGTGGTTAGTGACAGCTGAGATAGCGGGACCTTATAGAAGGCAGTTAGTGACAGCTGAGATAGCGGGACCTTATAGAAGGCGGTTAGTGACAGCTGAGATAGCGGGACCTTATAGAAGGCGGTTAGTGACAGCTGAGATAGCTGGACCACATAGAAGGCGGTTAGTGACAGCTGAGTTAGCTGGACCACATAGAAGGCGGTTAGTGACAGCTGAGATAGCTGGACCACATAGAAGGCGGTTAGTGACAGCTGAGTTAGCTGGACCACATAGAAGGCGGTCAGTGACAGCTGGACCATATAGAGGTGGTTAGTGACAGCTGGACCATATAGAGGCGGTTAGTGACAGCTGAGATAGCGGGACCATATAGAAGGCGGTTAGTGACAGCTGAGATAGCTGGACCACATAGAAGGTGGTTAGTGACAGCTGAGATAGCTGGACCACATAGAAGGTGGTTAGTGATAGCTGGACCATATAGAAGGCGGTTAGTGACAGCTGAGATAGCTGGACCACATAAAAGGCGGTTAGTGACAGCTGAGATAGCGGGACAATATAGAAGGCGGTTAGTGACAGCTGAGATAGCGGGACCATATAGAAGGCAGTTAGTGACAGCTGAGATAGCGGGATCTTATAGAAGGCTGTTAGTGACAGCTGAGATAGCGGGACCATATAGAAGGCGGTTAGTGACAGCTGAGATAGCTGGACCACATAGAAGGCGGTTAGTGACAGCTGAGATAGCTGGACCACATCGAAGGCGGTTAGTGACAGCTGAGTTAGCTGGACCACATAGAAGGCGGTTAGTGACAGCTGAGTTAGCTGGACCACATAGAAGGCGGTTAGTGACAGCTGAGTTAGCTGGACCACATAGAAGGCGGTTAGTGACAGCTGAGATAGCTGGACCACATAGAAGGCGGTCAGTGACAGCTGGACCATATAGAGGTGGTTAGTGACAGCTGGACCATATAGAGGCGGTTAGTGACAGCTGAGATAGCGGGACCATATAGAAGGCGGTTAGTGACAGCTGAGATAGCTGGACCACATAGAAGGTGGTTAGTGACAGCTGAGATAGCTGGACCACATAGAAGGTGGTTAGTGACAGCTGAGATAGCTGGACCATATAGAAGGCGGTTAGTGACAGCTGAGATAGCTGGACCACATAAAAGGCGGTTAGTGACAGCTGAGATAGCGGGACCTTATAGAAAGCAGTTAGTGACAGCTGAGATAGCGGGACCTTATAGAAGGCAGTTAGTGACAGCTGAGATAGCGGGACCTTATAGAAGGCGGTTAGTAGCTGAGATAGTGGGACCACATAGAAGGCAGTTAGTGACAGCTGAGATAGCGGGACCTTATAGAAGGCAGTTAGTGACAGCTGAGATAGCGGGATCTTATAGAAGGCAGTAAGTGACAGCTGAGATAGCGGGACCTTATAGAAGGCGGTTAGTGACAGCTGAGATAGCTGGACCACATAGAAGGCGGTTAGTGACAGCTGAGTTAGCTGGACCACATAGAAGGCGGTTAGTGACAGCTGAGATAGCTGGACCACATAGAAGGCGGTTAGTGACAGCTGAGTTAGCTGGACCACATAGAAGGCGGTTAGTGACAGCTGAGTTAGCTGGACCACATAGAAGGCGGTTAGTGACAGCTGAGATAGCTGGACCACATAGAAGGCGGTCAGTGACAGCTGGACCATATAGAGGTGGTTAGTGACAGCTGGACCATATAGAGGCGGTTAGTGACAGCTGAGATAGCTGGACTATATAGAAGGCGGTTAGTGACAGCTGAGATAGCTGGACCACATAGAAGGTGGTTAGTGACAGCTGAGATAGCTGGACCACATAGAAGGTGGTTAGTGACAGCTGAGATAGCTGGACCATATAGAAGGCGGTTAGTGACAGCTGAGATAGCTGGACCACATAAAAGGCGGTTAGTGACAGCTGAGATAGCGGGACCATATAGAAGGCGGTTAGTGACAGCTGAGATAGCGGGACCATATAGAAGGCAGTTAGTGACAGCTGAGATAGCGGGACCTTATAGAAGGCGGTTAGTGACAGCTGAGATAGCGGGACCTTATAGAAGGCGGTTAGTGACAGCTGAGATAGCGGGACCATATAGAAGGCGGTTAGTGACAGCTGAGATAGCTGGACCACATAGAAGGCGGTTAGTGACAGCTGAGATAGCTGGACTACATCGAAGGCGGTTAGTGACAGCTGAGATAGCTTGACCACATAGAAGGCGGTCAGTGACAGCTGGACCATATAGAGGTGGTTAGTGACAGCTGGACCATATAGAGGCGGTTAGTGACAGCTGAGATAGCTGGACCATATAGAAGGCGGTTAGTGACAGCTGAGATAGCTGGACCACATAAAAGGCGGTTAGTGACAGCTGAGATAGCGGGACCATATAGAAGGCGGTTAGTGACAGCTGAGATAGCGGGACCATATAGAAGGCAGTTAGTGACAGCTGAGATAGCGGGACCATATAGAAGGCGGTTAGTGACAGCTGAGATAGCGGGACCATATAGTAGGAAGTTAGAGATAGCTGGACCACATAGAAGGCAGTTAGTGACAGCTGAGATAGCGGGACTATATAGAAGGCGGTTAGTGACAGCTGAGATAGCGGGACCTTATAGAAGGCGGTTAGTGACAGTTGAGATAGCGGGACCACATAGAAGGCGGTTAGTGACAGCTGAGATAGCGGGACCTTATAGAAGGCAGTTAGTGACAGCTGAGATAGCTGGACCACATAGAAGGTGGTTAGTGACAGCTGAGATAGCTGGACCATATAGAAGGCGGTTAGTGACAGCTGAGATAGCTGGACCACATAAAAGGCGGTTAGTGACAGCTGAGATAGCGGGACCTTATAGAAAGCAGTTAGTGACAGCTGAGATAGCGGGACCTTATAGAAGGCAGTTAGTGACAGCTGAGATAGCGGGACCTTATAGAAGGCGGTTAGTAGCTGAGATAGTGGGACCACATAGAAGGCAGTTAGTGACAGCTGAGATAGCGGGACCTTATAGAAGGCAGTTAGTGACAGCTGAGATAGCGGGATCTTATAGAAGGCAGTAAGTGACAGCTGAGATAGCGGGACCTTGTAGAAGGCGGTTAGTGACAGCTGAGATAGCTGGACCACATAGAAGGCGGTTAGTGACAGCTGAGTTAGCTGGACCACATAGAAGGCGGTTAGTGACAGCTGAGATAGCTGGACCACATAGAAGGCGGTTAGTGACAGCTGAGTTAGCTGGACCACATAGAAGGCGGTTAGTGACAGCTGAGTTAGCTGGACCACATAGAAGGCGGTTAGTGACAGCTGAGATAGCTGGACCACATAGAAGGCGGTCAGTGACAGCTGGACCATATAGAGGTGGTTAGTGACAGCTGGACCATATAGAGGCGGTTAGTGACAGCTGAGATAGCTGGACTATATAGAAGGCGGTTAGTGACAGCTGAGATAGCTGGACCACATAGAAGGTGGTTAGTGACAGCTGAGATAGCTGGACCACATAGAAGGTGGTTAGTGACAGCTGAGATAGCTGGACCATATAGAAGGCGGTTAGTGACAGCTGAGATAGCTGGACCACATAAAAGGCGGTTAGTGACAGCTGAGATAGCGGGACCATATAGAAGGCGGTTAGTGACAGCTGAGATAGCGGGACCTTATAGAAGGTGGTTAGTGACAGCTGAGATAGCGGGACCTTATAGAAGGCAGTTAGTGACAGCTGAGATAGCGGGACCTTATAGAAGGCGGTTAGTGACAGCTGAGATAGCGGGACCTTATAGAAGGCGGTTAGTGACAGCTGAGATAGCTGGACCACATAGAAGGCGGTTAGTGACAGCTGAGATAGCGGGACCTTATAGAAGGCGGTTAGTGACAGCTGAGATAGCTGGACCACATAGAAGGCGGTTAGTGACAGCTGAGTTAGCTGGACCACATAGAAGGCGGTTAGTGACAGCTGAGATAGCTGGACCACATAGAAGGCGGTTAGTGACAGCTGAGTTAGCTGGACCACATAGAAGGCGGTCAGTGACAGCTGGACCATATAGAGGTGGTTAGTGACAGCTGGACCATATAGAGGCGGTTAGTGACAGCTGAGATAGCGGGACCATATAGAAGGCGGTTAGTGACAGCTGAGATAGCTGGACCACATAGAAGGTGGTTAGTGACAGCTGAGATAGCTGGACCACATAGAAGGTGGTTAGTGATAGCTGGACCATATAGAAGGCGGTTAGTGACAGCTGAGATAGCTGGACCACATAAAAGGCGGTTAGTGACAGCTGAGATAGCGGGACAATATAGAAGGCGGTTAGTGACAGCTGAGATAGCGGGACCATATAGAAGGCAGTTAGTGACAGCTGAGATAGCGGGATCTTATAGAAGGCTGTTAGTGACAGCTGAGATAGCGGGACCATATAGAAGGCGGTTAGTGACAGCTGAGATAGCTGGACCACATAGAAGGCGGTTAGTGACAGCTGAGATAGCTGGACCACATCGAAGGCGGTTAGTGACAGCTGAGTTAGCTGGACCACATAGAAGGCGGTTAGTGACAGCTGAGTTAGCTGGACCACATAGAAGGCGGTTAGTGACAGCTGAGTTAGCTGGACCACATAGAAGGCGGTTAGTGACAGCTGAGATAGCTGGACCACATAGAAGGCGGTCAGTGACAGCTGGACCATATAGAGGTGGTTAGTGACAGCTGGACCATATAGAGGCGGTTAGTGACAGCTGAGATAGCGGGACCATATAGAAGGCGGTTAGTGACAGCTGAGATAGCTGGACCACATAGAAGGTGGTTAGTGACAGCTGAGATAGCTGGACCACATAGAAGGTGGTTAGTGACAGCTGAGATAGCTGGACCATATAGAAGGCGGTTAGTGACAGCTGAGATAGCTGGACCACATAAAAGGCGGTTAGTGACAGCTGAGATAGCGGGACCTTATAGAAAGCAGTTAGTGACAGCTGAGATAGCGGGACCTTATAGAAGGCAGTTAGTGACAGCTGAGATAGCGGGACCTTATAGAAGGCGGTTAGTAGCTGAGATAGTGGGACCACATAGAAGGCAGTTAGTGACAGCTGAGATAGCGGGACCTTATAGAAGGCAGTTAGTGACAGCTGAGATAGCGGGATCTTATAGAAGGCAGTAAGTGACAGCTGAGATAGCGGGACCTTATAGAAGGCGGTTAGTGACAGCTGAGATAGCTGGACCACATAGAAGGCGGTTAGTGACAGCTGAGTTAGCTGGACCACATAGAAGGCGGTTAGTGACAGCTGAGATAGCTGGACCACATAGAAGGCGGTTAGTGACAGCTGAGTTAGCTGGACCACATAGAAGGCGGTTAGTGACAGCTGAGTTAGCTGGACCACATAGAAGGCGGTTAGTGACAGCTGAGATAGCTGGACCACATAGAAGGCGGTCAGTGACAGCTGGACCATATAGAGGTGGTTAGTGACAGCTGGACCATATAGAGGCGGTTAGTGACAGCTGAGATAGCTGGACTATATAGAAGGCGGTTAGTGACAGCTGAGATAGCTGGACCACATAGAAGGTGGTTAGTGACAGCTGAGATAGCTGGACCACATAGAAGGTGGTTAGTGACAGCTGAGATAGCTGGACCATATAGAAGGCGGTTAGTGACAGCTGAGATAGCTGGACCACATAAAAGGCGGTTAGTGACAGCTGAGATAGCGGGACCATATAGAAGGCGGTTAGTGACAGCTGAGATAGCGGGACCATATAGAAGGCAGTTAGTGACAGCTGAGATAGCGGGACCTTATAGAAGGCGGTTAGTGACAGCTGAGATAGCGGGACCTTATAGAAGGCGGTTAGTGACAGCTGAGATAGCGGGACCATATAGAAGGCGGTTAGTGACAGCTGAGATAGCTGGACCACATAGAAGGCGGTTAGTGACAGCTGAGATAGCTGGACTACATCGAAGGCGGTTAGTGACAGCTGAGATAGCTTGACCACATAGAAGGCGGTCAGTGACAGCTGGACCATATAGAGGTGGTTAGTGACAGCTGGACCATATAGAGGCGGTTAGTGACAGCTGAGATAGCTGGACCATATAGAATGCGGTTAGTGACAGCTGAGATAGCTGGACCACATAAAAGGCGGTTAGTGACAGCTGAGATAGCGGGACCATATAGAAGGCGGTTAGTGACAGCTGAGATAGCGGGACCATATAGAAGGCAGTTAGTGACAGCTGAGATAGCGGGACCATATAGAAGGCGGTTAGTGACAGCTGAGATAGCGGGACCATATAGTAGGAAGTTAGAGATAGCTGGACCACATAGAAGGCAGTTAGTGACAGCTGAGATAGCGGGACTATATAGAAGGCGGTTAGTGACAGCTGAGATAGCGGGACCTTATAGAAGGCGGTTAGTGACAGTTGAGATAGCGGGACCACATAGAAGGCGGTTAGTGACAGCTGAGATAGCGGGACCTTATAGAAGGCAGTTAGTGACAGCTGAGATAGCTGGACCACATAGAAGGCGGTTAGTGATAGCTGAGATAGATGGACCATATAGAAGGCGGTTAGTGACAGCTGAGATAGCTGGACCACATAGAAGGCGGTTAGTGACAGCTGGACCATATAGAGGTGGTTAGTGACAGCTGAGATAGCGGGACCATATAGAAGGCGGTTAGTGACAGCTGAGATAGCTGGACCACATAGAAGGTGGTTAGTGACAGCTGAGATAGCTGGACCATATAGTAGGAGGTTAGAGATAGCTGGACCACATAGAAGGCGGTTAGTGACAGCTGAGATAGCTGGACCACATAGAAGGCGGTTAGTGACAGCTGAGATAGCTGTACCATATAGAAGGCGGTTAGTGACAGCTGAGATAGCTGTACCACATAGAAGGCGGTTAGTGACAGCTGAGATAGCGGGACCATTTAGAAGGCGGTTAGTGACAGCTGAGATAGCTGGACCACATAGAAGGCGGTTAGTGACAGCTGAGATAGCTGGACTACATCGAAGGCGGCTAGTGACAGCTGAGATAGCTTGACCACATAGAAGGCGGTCAGTGACAGCTGGACCATATAGAGGTGGTTAGTGACAGCTGGACCATATAGAGGCGGTTAGTGACAGCTGAGATAGCTGGACCATATAGAAGGCGGTTAGTGACAGCTGAGATAGCTGGACCACATAAAAGGCGGTTAATGACAGCTGAGATAGCGGGACCATATAGAAGGCGGTTAGTGACAGCTGAGATAGCGGGACCATATAGAAGGCAGTTAGTGACAGCTGAGATAGCGGGACCATATAGAAGGCGGTTAGTGACAGCTGAGATAGCGGGACCATATAGTAGGAAGTTAGAGATAGCTGGACCACATAGAAGGCAGTTAGTGACAGCTGAGATAGCGGGACTATATAGAAGGCGGTTAGTGACAGCTGAGATAGCGGGACCTTATAGAAGGCGGTTAGTGACAGCTGAGATAGCGGGACCACATAGAAGGCGGTTAGTGACAGCTGAGATAGCGGGACCTTATAGAAGGCAGTTAGTGACAGCTGAGATAGCTGGACCACATAGAAGGCGGTTAGTGATAGCTGAGATAGATGGACCATATAGAAGGCGGTTAGTGACAGCTGAGATAGCTGGACCACATAGAAGGCGGTTAGTGACAGCTGGACCATATAGAGGTGGTTAGTGACAGCTGAGATAGCGGGACCATATAGAAGGCGGTTAGTGACAGCTGAGATAGCTGGACCACATAGAAGGTGGTTAGTGACAGCTGAGATAGCTGGACCATATAGTAGGAGGTTAGAGATAGCTGGACCACATAGAAGGCGGTTAGTGACAGCTGAGATAGCTGGACCACATAGAAGGCGGTTAGTGACAGCTGAGATAGCTGGACCATATAGAAGGCGGTTAGTGACAGCTGAGATAGCTGTACCACATAGAAGGCGGTTAGTGACAGCTGAGATAGCGGGACCATTTAGAAGGCGGTTAGTGACAGCTGAGATAGCTGGACCACATAGAAGGTGGTTAGTGACAGTTGAGATAGCTGGACCATATAGAAGGCGGTTAGTGACAGCTGAGATAGCTGTACCACATAGAAGGCGGTTAGTGACAGCTGAGATAGCGGGACCATATAGAAGGCAGTTAGTGACAGCTGAGATAGCGGGACCATATAGAAGGCGGTTAGTGACAGCTGAGATAGCGGGACCAAATAGAAGGCGGTTAGTGACAGCTGAGATAGCTGGACCACATAGAAGGCGGTTAGTGACAGCTGAGATAGCGGGACCTTATAGAAGGCGGCTAGTGACAGCTGAGATAGCGGGACCTTATAGAAGGCGGCTAGTGACAGCTGAGATAGCGGGACCATATGGAAGGCGGTTAGTGACAGCTGAGATAGCTGGACCACATAGAAGGCGGTTAGTGACAGCTGAGATAGCTGGACCATACAGAAGGCGGTTAGTGACAGCTGAGATAGCTGGACCACATAGAAGGCGGTTAGTGACAGCTGAGTTAGCGGGACCTTATAGAAGGCGGTTAGTGACAGCTGAGATAGCGGGACCTTATAGAAGGCGGTTAGTGACAGCTGAGATAGCTGGACCACATAGAAGGCGGTCAGTGACAGCTGGACCATATAGAGGTGGTTAGTGACAGCTGGACCATATAGAGGCGGTTAGTGACAGCTGAGATAGCGGGACCATATAGAAGGCGGTTTGTGACAGCTGAGATAGCGGGACCATATAGTAGGAAGTTAGAGATAGCTGGACCACATAGAAGGCAGTTAGTGACAGCTGAGATAGCGGGACTATATAGAAGGCGGTTAGTGACAGCTGAGATAGCGGGACCTTATAGAAGGCGGTTAGTG
Organism: Taudactylus pleione; assembly: GCA_031769625.1. Taxonomy (NCBI): domain Eukaryota; kingdom Metazoa; phylum Chordata; class Amphibia; order Anura; family Myobatrachidae; genus Taudactylus; species Taudactylus pleione. The sequence goes on from JAUIMM010001564.1 coordinate 23,049, forward strand.
ACAGCTGAGATAGCGGGACCACATAGGCGGTTAGTGACAGCTGAGATAGCGGGACCTTATAGAAGGCAGTTAGTGACAGCTGAGATAGCTGGACCACATAGAAGGCGGTTAGTGATAGCTGAGATAGCTGGACCATGTAGAAGGCGGTTAGTGACAGCTGAGATAGCTGGACCACACAGAAGGCGGTTAGTGATAGCTGGACCACATAGAAGGCGGTTAGTGACAGCTGAGATAGCTGGACCACATAGATGGCGGTTAGTGATAGCTGGACCACATAGAAGGCGGTTAGTGACAGCTGAGATAGCTGGACCACATAGAAGGCGATTAGTGACAGCTGAGATAGTGGGACCTTATAGAAGGCGGTTAGTGACAGCTGAGATAGCTGGACCACATAGAAGGCGGTTAGTGACAGCTGAGATAGCTGGACCACATAGAAGGCGGTTAGTGACAGCTGAGATAGCTGGACCACATAGAAGGCGGTTAGTGACAGCTGAGATAGCGGGACCATATAGAAGGCGGTTAGTGATAGCGGGACCATATAGAAGGCAGTTAGTGACAGCTGAGATAGCATGACCATATAGAAGGCAGTTAGTGACAGCTGAGATAGCTGGACCATATAGAAGGCGGTTAGTGACAGCTGAGATAGCTGGACCATATAGAAGGCGGTTAGTGACAGCTGAGATAGCTGGACCATATAGGAGGAGGTTAGTGACAGCTGAGATAGCGGGACCTTATAGAAGGCGGTTAGTGACAGCTGAGATAGCTGGACCATATAGGAGGAGGTTAGTGACAGCTGAGATAGCGGGACCTTATAGAAGGCGGTTAGTGACAGCTGAGATAGCTGGACCATATAGAAGGCGGTTAGTGGCAGCTGAGATAGCAGGACCATATAGAAGGCGGTTAGTGACAGCTGAGATAGCGGGACCATATAGAAGGCGGTTAGTGACAGCTGAGATAGCGAGACCATATAGAAGGCGGTTAGTGGAAAGTACTGGAGGTTTTTAAATTGTGTCATATGTATGATTTTTGCACTTTTTATTAATGATTGCAGATTTTTAGCAAGAAAGTGGTTTACCGCCATTTTGTCGAACAGAAAAATGTCTTTATAGTAATTTTACAGTGTTGTCATACCTCTCCCCCATCATTTACACCACCCTGTACCTGGCCCACATCCTTTATACCCCTACATACCTGTCCCACAATATTTACACCTCCACATACCTGTCCCCCATCATTTACACCTCCACATACCTGTCCCCCATCATTTATACCTCCACATACCTGTCCCCCATCATTTACACCTCCACATACCTGTCCCCCATCATTTACACCTCCACATACCTGTCCCACATCATTTACACCTCCACATACCTGTCCCACATCATTTACACCTCCACATACCTGTCCCCCATCATTTACACCTCCACATACTTGTCCCACATCATTTACACCTCCACATACTTGTCCCACATCATTTACACCTCCACATACTTGTCCCCCATCATTTACACCTCCACATACCTGTCCCCCATCATTTACACCTCCACATACTTGTCCCACATCATTTACACCTCCACATACTTGTCCCACATCATTTACACCTCCAAATACCTGTCCCTCATCATTTACACCCCCACATACCTGTCCCCCATCATTTACACCTCCACATACCTGTCCCACATCATTTATACCTCTACATACCTGTCCCACATCATTTACACCTCCAACTACCTATTCTACATCATTTACACACCCACATTCCTGTCCGACATCCTTTACACCTCCACATACCGGTCCCCCATCATATAAACCTCCCCATACCTGTCCTACATCATATACACCTACAAATACCTATTCCACATCATTTACACACCCACATCATTTACACCTCCACATACCTGTCCCACATCATGTACACCTCCACATACCTGTCCCCCATCATTTACACCTCCACATACCTGTCCCCCATTATTTACACCTCCACATAGTGGTCCCCCATCATTTACACCTCCACATACCTGTCCCCCATCATTTACACCCCCACATACCTGTCCCCCATCATTTACACCTCCACATACCTGTCCCCCATCATTTACACCTCCACATACCTGTCCCCCATTATTTACACCTCCACATAGTGGTCCCCCATCATTTACACCTCCACATACCTGTCCCCCATCATTTACACCCCCACATACCTGTCCCCCATTATTTACACCTCCACATACCGGTCCCCCATCATTTACACCTCCACATACCTGTCCCCCATCATTTACACCTCCACATACCTGTCCTACATCATTTACACCTCCCCATACCTGTCCCCCATCACTTACACCTCCACATACCTGTCCCCCATCATTTACACCTCCCCATACCTGTCCTACATCATTTACACCTCCCCATACCTGTCCCCCATCACTTACACCTCCCCATACCTGTCCCACATCATTTACACCTCCAAATACCTGTCCCTCATCATTTACACCCCCACATACCTGTCCCCCATCATTTACACCTCCACATACCTGTCCCACATCATTTATACCTCTACATACCTGTCCCACATCATTTACACCTCCAAATACCTATTCTACATCATTTACACACCCACATTCCTGTCCGACATCCTTTACACCTCCACATACCGGTCCCCCATCATATAAACCTCCCCATACCTGTCCTACATCATATACACCTACAAATACCTATTCCACATCATTTACACACCCACATCATTTACACCTCCACATACCTGTCCCACATCATGTACACCTCCACATACCTGTCCCCCATCATTTACACCCCCACATACCTGTCCCCCATTATTTACACCTCCACATACCGGTCCCCCATCATTTACACCTCCACATACCTGTCCCCCATCACTTACACCTCCACATACCTGTCCCCCATCATTTACACCTCCCCATACCTGTCCTACATCATTTACACCTCCCCATACCTGTCCCCCATCACTTACACCTCCCCATACCTGTCCCACATCATTTACACCCCCACATACCTGTCCCCCATCATGTACACCCCCACATACCTGTCCCCATCATTTACACCCCCACATACCTGTCCCCCATCATTTACACCTCCACATACCTGTCCCACATCATTTATACCTCTACATACCTGTCCCACATCATTTACACCTCCAAATACCTATTCTACATCATTTACACACCCACATTCCTGTCCGACATCCTTTACACCTCCACATACCGGTCCCCCATCATATAAACCTCCCCATACCTGTCCTACATCATATACACCTACAAATACCTATTCCACATCATTTACACACCCACATCATTTACACCTCCACATACCTGTCCCCCATCATTTACACCCCCACATACCTGTCCCCCATTATTTACACCTCCACATATCGGTCCCCCATCATTTACACCTCCACATACCTGTCCCCCATCACTTACACCTCCACATACCTGTCCCCCATCATTTACACCTCCACATACCTGTCCCCCATCATTTATACCTCCACATACCTGTCCCCCATCATTTACACCTCCCCATACCTGTCCCCCATCACTTACACCTCCACATACCTGTCCTACATCATTTACACCTCCACATACCTGTCCTACATCACTTACACCTCCCCATACCTGTCCCCCATCATTTACACCTCCACATACCTGTCCTACATCATTTACACCTCCCCATACCTGTCCCCCATTACACCTCCCCATACCTGTCCCACATCATTTACACCCCCACATACCTGTCCCACATCATTTACACCTCCCCATACCTGTCCCCATCATTTACACCCCCACATACCTGTCCCCCATCATTTACACCCCACATACCTGTCCCCCATCATTTACACCCCCACATACCTGTCCCCCATCATTTACACCCCCACATACCTGTCCCCCATCATTTACACCCCCACATACCTGTCCCCCATCATTTACACCCCCACATACCTGTCCTACATCATTTACACCTCTACATACCTGTCCTACATCATTTACACCTCCCCATACCTGTCCCCCATCACTTACACCCCCACATACCTGTCCCACATAATTTACACCTCCCCATACCTGTCCTACATCATTTAACTCATTATTGAGCTATTACTTTAGAGATATTCACCTGAAAACTGACATGTCTTTATTGGTCAAATGATACTATGTTAACCCCGCCAAGTGTGTGATTATTCATTGTGAGCCGTATACCAGAGGTTCTACCTTGTGTCCCAATATCTGTACCTTAAAAGTAAAGATTCTCCCTACCATTTTACCTGCTCAGGGGGTGGGCAAAAACATGTGAATTCATCTAGAAAAGTAATGCAAATGTTTCCAGTGGGAGTTTGCAGTGAACATGGCTCGCAGGACCCAACTCGCCCCTAATTGGATTAACCCCAATGTTTAGGGAGGTCTTAAGTAACATCCACATGAATGCTAGGACCCAAAGTTTCCCAGCAGAACATTGCCCAGACCATCACACTGCCCCCGCCGACTGCCTTCTTCCCATAGTGCCTCCTGGTACCATCTCTTCCCCAGGTAAATGACGCACACTCACTCAGCCATCTACATAAGGTAAAAGAAAACGTGATTCATCAGACCAGGCCACATCCTTCCATTTTCCAGTTCTGATGCTCACGTGCCCAATATAGGCCCTTATAGTACATGGACAGGAGTCAGCATGGGCACTGTGACCAGTCTGTGGAGAGCTGCGATGCACAATGGGCACTCTGCCCAGTCTGTGGAGAGCTGCGATGCACAGTGGGCACTGTGACCAGTCTGCGGAGAGCTGCGATGCACAGTGGGCACTGTGACCAGTCTGCGGAGAGCTTTGATGCACAGTGGGCACTGTGACCAGTCTGCGGAGAGCTGCGATGCACAGTGGGCACTGTGACCAGTCTGCGGAAAGCTGTGATGCACTGTGACCAGTCTGCGGAGAGCTGCTATGCATAGTGGGCACTGTGATCAGTCTGCGGAGAGCTGCGATGCATAGTGGGCACTGTGACCAGTCTGCGGAGAGCTGCGATGCACAGTGGGCACTGTGACCAGTCTGCGGTGAGCTGCGATGCACAGTGGGCACTGTGACCAGTCTGCGGAGAGCTGCGATGCACAGTGGGCACTGTGACCAGTCTGTGGAGAGCTTTGATGCACAATGGGCACTCTGACCAGTCTGCGGAGAGCTGCGATGCACAGTGGGCACTGTGACCAGTCTGCGGAGAGCTGCGATGCACAGTGGGCACTGTGACCAGTCTGCGGAAAGCTGTGATGCACAATGGGCACTCTGACCAGTCTGCGGAGAGCTGCGATGCACAGTGGGCACTGTGACCAGTCTGCGGAGAGCTGCGATGCATAGTGGGCACTGTGACCAGTCTGCGGAGAGCTGTGATGCACAGTAGGCACTGTGACCAGTCTGCGGTGAGCTGCGATGCATAGTGGGCACTGTGACCAGTCTGCGGAGAGCTGCGATGCATAGTGGGCACTGTGACCAGTCTGCGGAGAGCTGCGATGCATAGTGGGCACTGTGACCAGTCTGCGGAGAGCTGCGATGCATAGTGGGCACTGTGACCAGTCTGCGGAGAGCTGCGATGCACAGTGGGCACTGTGACCAGTCTGCGGAGAGCTGCGATGCATAGCGGGCCTGTTTCAGAGATAGACGCTAATGACTGACAAACCTCAGCCGCCATAAAGACGCCCACTGCTGCCTTCTCACACACGTACCACGTCGCTTACCTGTGTAAATATCGGTAACATCGCGCACATTGAGCGGCAATCAGGTCTGACCACCCACAGAGTCGGCAGCTCTCCCACGCAGAGGGCTCTCATGCTGCGGGGAGATAGCGGCGGCGAATTTATGCACCCATGTAACAGCGTTTAAACGGTCAGACACGTCTTTGTTTTTCTAACCAGCCCCAAACACTGACAACCTGTCACTCACTTTGCAATGGCTTCCTCTGCATCCGTAATCTCATTCTTGCTTACGCGCAATGGCAAACAGTCGCTCGATCTGTGTAAGAATTGCGTTAGGGTCCGTCTCTAATTCAGGCCCTGTGTGTTCTGACAGCTTTCTGTCATATAAACTGTTTCAGCAGTTTGTGCTGCTATAGCTCCTCTGTGGCATAGGACCGGAAGGGCATCAATTAGCCTTGGGTGCCTATGACCCTGCTGCCGGTTCACCAGTTGTCCTTCCTTGGACCACTTTTGGTAGGTTCTAACCACAGCGTACCTGGAACATCCCACACCACGGTGGTCTAGCCATCACAATTTTGCCCTTGTCTAAAGGCCCCCATACATCAGAGATTGATTGCAGCAATCGTGCAATTTGCAATTGATTGTGTATAAAAATCTTCCCCTTATTCAATGGATTGTGGCAATTCTTCAAAGAATTTTATACACAATCGATTGCAAATTGCACAATTGCTGCAATCAATCTCTGATGTATGGGGGCCTTTAGTCTCTCAGTTCCTGGTGCTTGTCCAGTTTTCCTGCTTCCAACACATCGACAACTGACTGTTCACTTGCTGCCCAATATATGCCAGCCAAAAAAAAAAAAAAAGACAGGACGAAAAAGGTGTGTGGTTTCATGACACAGTAATGCCCCTTACAACGCATTGTGCCACACAGTAATGCCCCTTTCGCATTATGCCACAGTAAGGCCCCTTACGCATTATGCCACATTAAGGCCCCTTACACATTATGCCACACTAAGGCCCCTTATACATTATGCCACAGTAATGCCCCTTACGCATTATGCCACAGTAAAGCCCGTTACAACACATTATGCCACACTGTAATGCCCCTTACACATTATGCCACACACAGTAATGCCCCTTACAACACAATGGGCTTGATTAAATTCAACGCAAATTGAATAGCACCAGGAAGGAGCTCCCGGAGCTATTCAATTCAGCGCGCAGTTTTGTTGGAGTATGCCAGTTCTCGCGCCTTAAGGTGTTTAGTCGCGAGAACCGGCATTCTCCAACTAAACTGCCCTGCACTATGCTTTTTGTGTGGCACTAAGGGCAGAAAACCGCATCGCGTCTGTAGTTTTGATGGATTTCTGCTCGCACCCCAGGAGAGATGCGAGAAGAAATCCTTAGTCGGGGTTAACAGCGCGCTTAATTGAATAACTTCGGGAGCTCCTTCCCGGCGTTATTCAATTTGCGTTGAATTGAGCCAATTATGCCATACAGTAATGCCCCTTACACATTGTGCCACAGTAAGGCCCCATACACATTATGCCACACAGTAATGCCCCTTACACATTAAGCCACACAGTAAAGCCCCTTACACATTATGCCACAGTAATACCCCTTATACATTGTCACACAATAATGCGCCTTACAATACATTATGCCACACAGTAATGCCCCTTACAATACATTAAGTGACGCACAGTAATGCCCCTTACACAATATGCCACAATAATGCCCCTTACACATTAAGCCACACAGTAATGCCCCTAACACATTAAGACACATGGTAATGTCCCTTACAATACATTATGCCACACAGCAATGCCCTTACAACAAATTATGCCCCACAGTAAGGCCCCTTGCACATTATGCCAGAGCAAAGCCCCTTACAATACATTATTCCACACAGTAATGCCCCTTACAATACATTAAGCGACTCACAGTAATGCCCCTTACACATTATGCCACACAGTAATGCCCCTTACACATTATGCCACACAGTAATGCCCCTTACACATTAAGCCACACAGTAATGCCCCTTACAATAAATTAAGCGACTCACAGTAATGCCCCTTACACATTATGCCACACAGTAATGCCCCTTACACATTAAGCCACACAGTAATGCCCCTTACACCTTGTGCCACACAGTAATGTCCCTTACACATTATGCCACACACAGTAGTACCCATTACAATATATAATGCCACACACAGTAGTGTCCCTTTACAATACATTATGCCAAACACAGTAATGCCCCCCGGTGACAGCAGCCCCTTCAGAACTGACAGATGTGACACACAGGATTGGGGGGGGCAGCTTCTCCTCTGCACCCCCTCAAGTCCTGCGCCCCGGGCACATGCCCCCTTAGCGGCCCACTATTTGCGGCCCTGCTGTGAGTGGTGCTGGTAAATCTTTTTAAGGAGAGGAAATGTCACATATAAGAGGAAAGACTGGGTCATTGTACCCATGTTATTTAGTATAATGTAAAGACTGTGCTTCAAACCAATCCTGTGCATGTTGAAGTCGTGCGTGCCTGAAAAGGACGCATGTTTTCCCGCCACTCATGTTTTCATGACTCTGGGGGTGTGCCCAGCAGGCTCTTCTCGCTCTGCGAGTGAGATGGCGGGACAGCTGGGAGGTGTGGTCATTTCACCTCTTGTGTAAGGACCAACCAATCCACACCGTTCTTTTGTGAATGGCAAGTCTTCCAGGTTGTAAGTCACTGTATATCTGCTCAGTTAGAGAAACACCTCGCTGCTGTGGATGGGAGAATCGCCCCTTCCCCTCCGTATGTCGGAGCCGACCATGAGACCTCGGCGGTTATCCTCGAGCTCTGTCATGACCTTCATACCTGTCACTTTCATCTCATCGCTTTGTTTTACGCTTTTTCACACATTTAATGATCTAAAATATCCCCCGAATTGGTCATTTATTAGCAAAATGTTGAAATGTTTGCTAGACTTATCTCTCACTGTCTCCCTTATCCCGCAGCCAGAACCCTGGAGGCCATAGTGAATGCCCTCGCCATGTCCGGCGACACAGAGGAAGTGACTCGACTGCGGAAACCCAGGTTTTCCTATGAGGAGAACCAAATCCTCATCAGAGAAGTGCGGGCGCACTATTCTATGCTGTACGGTGCACAGAGCCGGCGCCTCAGTGTGGCAGAGCGACGCCGGGTCTGGGAGGGCATAGCCTCCAAGATCAACGCAATAACCAACTGGAAGCGCACTGCGCAGGAAGTCCAGAAACGCTGGAATGATTTTAAGAGACGGACCAAGGAGAAGCTGGCGCGGGTTCCTCACTCCACCCAGAACGGTTCCGCAGAGGAGGTGCTGACCGCAGAGGAGGAGACCATCTTTGCCATCCTGGGACCTGGGGTGGTACCTGGAAGGGAACCCTATATTCCTGGGACACGACTGGGCCATATGGGTGAGTACATGGCATGCGCTAGCTGTCCCTAATCTGTGGTGGCTGCTGGTCCCATTTGTGATGCTGGAAACAACCCTTTTTAGACTGGGAAAAATTGGGGTGTTCTCTGAGGGTTACAGTATTAACATGGTGCAAAGGAGCTGGGAAATGATTCCAGGTGCTGAGCAGTATTGCCTGGCATACGTGTGTGTGTAATATTCTACATACATGGCAAACGTGTGTGTACTATTCTACATACATGGCATACGTGTGTACTATTCTACATACATGGCATACATGTGTGTGTAATATTCTACATACATGGCATATGTGTGTGTACTATTCTACATACATGGCATACGTGTGTACTATTCTACATACATGGCATACATGTGTGTGTAATATTCTACATACATGGCATATGTGTGTGTGTAATATTCTACATACATGGCAAACGTGTGTATTATTCTACATACATGGCATACATGTGTGTGTAATATTCTACATACATGGCATATGTGTGTGTGTGTAATCTACATACATGGCATACGTGTGTGTGTAATATTCTACATACATGGCATACGTGTGTGTGTAATATTCTACGTACATGGCATACGTGTGTGTGTGTAATATTCTACGTACATGGCATACGTGTGTGTAATATTCTACATACATGGCATACATGTGTGTGTAATATTCTACATTCATGGCATACGTGTGTGTGTAAACTACATACATGGCAAACGTGTGTGTACTATTCTACATATGTGTGTACTATTCTACATACATGGCATACGTGTGTGTGTAATATTCTACATACATGGCACACGTGTGTGTAATATTCTACATAAATGGCAGACGTGTGTGTAATATTCTACATACATGGCATACGTGTATGTACTATTCTACATACATGGCATATGTGTGTACTATTCTACATACATGGCATACGTGTGTGTGTAATCTACATACATGGCATATGTGTGTACTATTCTACATACATGGCATACGTGTGTGTGTAATCTACATACATGGCATATGTGTGTACTATTCTACATACATGGCATACATGTGTGTGTAATATTCTACGTACATGGCATATGTGTGTGTAATCTACATACATGGCATACGTGTGTGTGTAATATTCTACATACATGGCATACGTGTGTGTAATATTCTACGTACATGGCATACGTGTGTGTGTAATATTCTACGTACATGGCATACGTGTGTGTAATATTCTACATACATGGCATACGTGTGTGTAATATTCTACATACATGGCATACGTGTGTGTGTGTAATATTCTACATACATGGCATATGTGTGTACTATTCTACATACATGACATACGTGTGTGTAATATTCTACATACATGGCATGTGTGTGTGTGTAATCTACATACATGGCATACGTGTGCGTGTAATATTCTACATACATGGCATACGTGTGTGTAATATTCTACATACATGGCATACGTGTGTGTGTAATATTCTACATACAAGGCATATGTGTGTGCGTGTAATATTCTACATACATGGCATACGTGTGTGCGTGTAATATTCTACATACATGGCATACGTGTGTGCGTATAATATTCTACATACATGGCATACGTGTGTGCGTGTAATATTCTACATACATGGCATACGTGTGTGTGTAATATTCTACATACATGGCATACGTGTGTGTGCGTGTGTAATATTCTACATACATGGCATATGTGTGTACTATTCTACATACATGGCATATGTGTGTACTATTCTACATACATGGCATACGTGTGTGTGTACTATTCTACATACATGGCATACGTGTGTGTGTGTGATATTCTACATACATGGCATACGTGTTTGTGTAATCTACATACAAGGCATATGTGTGCGCGTGTAATATTCTACATACATGGCATACGTATGTGCGTATAATATTCTACATACATGGCATACGTGTGCGTGTAGTATTCTACATACATGGCATACGTGTGTGTAATCTACATACATGGCATACGTGTGTGTGTAATATTCTACATACATGGCATATGTGCGTACTATTCTACATACATGGCATATGTGTGTGTGTAATATTCTACATGGCATACGTGTGTGTGTAATCTACATACATGGCATACGTGTGTGTAATATTCTACATACATGGCATACGTGTGTGTGTAATCTACATACGTGGCATACGTGTGTGTACTATTCTACATACATGGCATACTTGTGTGTGTGTAATATTCTACATACGTGGCATACGTGTGTGTGTGTAATATTCTACATACAAGGCATACGTGTGTGTGTGTAATATTCTACATACATGGCATACATGTGCGTGTAATCTACATATGTGTGCATGTAATATTCTACATACATGGCATACGTGTGCATGTATTATTCTACATACATGGCATATGTGTGTCGAATATTCTACATACATGGCATACGTGTGTGTAATAGTCTACATACGTGTGCGTGTAATATTCTACATACATGGCATACGTGTGCATGTACTATTCTACATGCATGGCATATGTGTGTACTATTCTACATACATGGCATACGTGTGTGTAATATACTACATACATGGCATATGTGTGTACTATTCTACATACATGGCATACGTGTGTGTGTAATATTCTACATACATGGCATATGTGTGTGCGAGTAAATATTCTGCATACATGGCATACGTGTGTGTGTAATATTCTACATACATGGCATACGTGTGTGTGCGTGTGTAATATTCTACATACATGGCATATGTGTGTACTATTCTACATACATGGCATATGTGTGTACTATTCTACATACATGGCATACGTGTGTGTGTACTATTCTACATACATGGCATACGTGTGTGTGTGTGATATTCTACATACATGGCATACGTGTTTGTGTAATCTACATACAAGGCATATGTGTGCGCGTGTAATATTCTACATACATGGCATACGTATGTGCGTATAATCTACATACATGGCATACGTGTGCGTGTAGTATTCTACATACATGGCATACGTGTGTGTAATCTACATACATGGCATACGTGTGTGTGTAATATTCTACATACATGGCATATGTGTGTGCGTGTAATATTCTACATACATGGCATACGTGTGTGCGTGTAATATTCTACATGGCATACGTGTGTGTGTAATCTACATACATGGCATACGTGTGTGTAATATTCTACATACATGGCATAAGTGTGTGTGTAATCTACATACGTGGCATATGTGTGTGTACTATTCTACATACATGGCATACTTGTGTGTGTGTAATATTCTACATACGTGGCATACGTGTGTGTGTGTTATATTCTACATACAAGGCATACGTGTGTGTGTGTAATATTCTACATACATGGCATACATGTGCGTGTAATCTACATATGTGTGCATGTAATATTCTACATACATGGCATACGTGTGCATGTATTATTCTACATACATGGCATATGTGTGTCGAATATTCTACATACATGGCATACGTGTGTGTAATAGTCTACATACGTGTGCGTGTAATATTCTACATACATGGCATACGTGTGCATGTACTATTCTACATGCATGGCATATGTGTGTACTATTCTACATACATGGCATACGTGTGTGTAATATACTACATACATGGCATATGTGTGTACTATTCTACATACATGGCATACGTGTGTGTGTAATATTCTACATACATGGCATATGTGTGTGCGAGTAAATATTCTACATACATGGCATACGTGTGTGTGTAATATTCTACATACATGCACATACTGCACCGCTACACAGTGTTACAGTCCTGGGCTTAGCGCTTCTTTTAGGGAGACAAATGACTACTCATTTTTATATATATATATATACACATATATATACACACACACACTCTATATAGAGTCAGGTGCATAAATATTGGAACATTGACAGAATTATCATATTTTGGCCTCTATTCACCACCACAATGGCTGTGAAATGAAACAAACAAGATGTGATTTACCTGCAGACTTTCAGATTTAATTTGAGGGTAATTACATCCAAATCAGGTGAACGGTGTAGGAATTACAATGGTTTCTATATGTGCCTCCCACTTTTTATGGGGCCAAAAGTAATGGGACTATCAACTCAAAAGCTATTATATATATTCCAGAGACAGATCGCACACACTCCAAGTAGATTATATGTGTGGGTGCCAGGTCCATTTAATCATATAACATGCTCCGAGAATTATCCATGTAGGACTTTCTCAGATGACCAACACACCACCATGCAGAGTTTTATGCAGAAAAAATGGTTTTAATGTAGTATCAAAAAAGCACCATCATATAAAAAATCCATCATGGGTATAGTTACTCATCACAGAGCTTGTGAACAAAATGTCATAGCCATCCCTGGGATCAGCCACCTTGATGAAGGTGGTAACACCGAAACAGCTGTCGGGGCTGGGAGCTAGCATTATGCTTGACACTGCACTATTCTGATAAGTATTAAACCATTAAACATCTTGAAATGCAGCTAGATTGCTTTTTTTCTACTTTAAAATAAATGTATTGATTTTTGCTACAAGGCTGGTGTGCTGGTTTACTTTGACTGTTCCTATGGATGCAGCCAAGTGTTTATATATATAAGCCCAGGACCAAGAAGGCCTTGACCACCAGACGCCCTGCTTCAAAATCCGAGGACAAGCCCTCAGCCTGATGGGACGGGCCTCCCCCTGGGGGACCCCAGAGTAGAAGGCAGACTTCTTCAGTTTGCCCAGTGCTGGTGTCAAACCACAACGGATGCTTGGGTAAGAGGTGGTTACTCACGGGTATGCCCTCTCAATTTTAAGACTGCCATCCCACCAATTTTTCTACACAGGCCCTCTTTTAGGCCCAAACAAGGTTATTATTCTACTCTTTCTGGTTCAGAGGCCAAATGGGTCTAATTGGCAAATCCTCAACCTCGAGTCCCTGAACAAATTCCACAGGGTACCCAAGTTCAGGATGGAAAGCCTACGCTCTATCATCCTAGCTATGGAGCCTGGTGACTTTATGGTATCTCTGGATATTCAGGATGTTTACGTACATGTAGCTATTGCGTCCTCTCATCAGCGATATCTCCGGTTTGCTATACTACAGCAACAGTTTCAATTTCAGGCTCTGCCCTTTGGACTATCCACAGCTCCACGGGTATTTGCAAAATTATGGCTATCATGACGGCCCACCTACGTGGTCAGGGTGTCCAAATGTTACCAAATCTGGACGACCTCCTGCTCTTAGCAGGATCCTCAGAGATGACTCAACGCCATCTGCGACTAACCATCGCTTTCCTTCAAAAGAACAGAAGGTTAATCAACTGGAAAGAGTCCTCCCTGAACCCCTCACAAAGAATGGTTCATCTGGGAGCTCTGCTGGATTCTCAGGATCAGAGAATCTTTCTGACATCATACAAGATTTTCACACTTCAACTATGAGTGCACAGATTCCTCCACAGTCGCCGAATATCAGTCCACTCGGCAATGCAGATTCTGGGATCCATGGTATCCACCTTCAACATGGTGGAGTCTGCTCAGTTCCACTCCAGGCCTCTGCAAAGGCTAATCCTCTCCAGGTGGATCAGGTTGCCCCATCGGATCACGGCTCATACGATGGTGCTCTCTCCAAAGGTTCGTCTGTCCCTATCTTGGTGGCTACAGACATCTCAGCTAACCAAGGGTCGCCCCTTTTGGATCCCGTACTGGGTAATCCTAACAACGGACGCCCGTCTCCAGGGCTGGAATGCAGTGACCAGTTAACATTCCTTCCAGGGCCGTTGAACATCGGTCGAATCAACCATGCCAATCAACATATTGGAACTTTGAGCTGTCAACAGGGCCCTCATACTGGCCCAGGACATACTTCAAGGAATACCTGTACAGGTTCAGTCCGACGATGCCACAACAGTGGCTTACATTAACCATCAAGGAGGCACTTGAAGTCGTGGAGCTATGACAGAGGTGTCATGTATTCTGACGGTCACCTCCCGACCATCTCCGCTGTGTTCATTCTGGGAGTTTTCAATTGGGGAATGGACTCTTCACCCAGAGGTTTTTCAACTCCTAGGGAACAGATGGGCCTACCAGAAGTGGACCTCATGGCCTCCCGACACAATCACAAACTGCCAGTGTACGGATCCAAAACAAGGGATGCCGAGGCAACCTTCGTAGACGCATTGTCAGTGAAGTGGACCTTCCAGTTTGCGTACCTATTTCCTCCGGTCTCCCTTCTTCCTCGAGTTCTTCGGGCGTTCAAACGATGGAGGCACTGTTCTGCTGGTGGCTACAGCTTGGCCCAGACAACATTGGTATTCAGATCTTTGGAGTCTCTCCATCAACACTCCGTTCCTGCTGCCTCAACGTCCGGGCCTGTTGTCTCAGGGTCCTTGACTTTACCCGAACAGGGGTCGTCTGTCTTTGACGGCATGGCTCTTGAGACATCCCTCCTGAGGTCCAAAGGGTTCTCTAGCTCTGTGGTCCAGATTATGCTTAGAGCATGTAAGCCAGCCTCTGCTCGGATCTACCACAGAGTATGTGTCACGGCTGCCGACACTTGAGACTCCTGGAAGGAGTCAGGCCTACTGGGCACTATAAACTGAGCTGGTTTTAGGAATGACCTGTTCATGGAATCTCAGTAACACGGTGTGGCCGGAGGCAGGCCACACGGGGTTAATGGCTGCCACGGCACTGAAGGGGTTAACCCCCGTGCTGTGCTGCTATTTTTAAAAGGACAAAAGGCGCCCATTGTAAATGTATACTCTGCACTACGCGCTGAGTGTTAATTAGTGTGTTTTTTAATGTTTTACATGTCGCGGCCAGGACCCACTGCACTGCGGGAGTGTAGGTAGAGTGTGGCTGCACGCTGGGAGCCACTGCATCCAGCGCTGAAACAGTTACGGTCCCAGTGAGGACACAGTGTAAAGGCACACTGCACATGGTTTATAATAAACTATATTAAAGTATAAATGTATTGCTGTAATGCACTGCAGCTGATCTGCAGTGCATGAAGCAACGTATATTTAATAGGCTATGCACTATATGGTTTAAATGTATATTTTGTAGAGAAAATGCACTTCTTGAATATATGTCTGTATATGACATGACCAGCCTCTGTGGCTGCAGGAAACTAGATGCTGATTGTGATTCCCTTAGCAGGAGGTTTGATGAATAGGAATGACTGGAACTTCTCTGTGTGAAGGTGTGACTGGTGTCATATAGCCAAACCCTTCATGTACAGAACTTCCTTTGAAAAGACAATTTGTTGTTAAGAACCTTTTGGATGTCACTGAATGTGTTAAGGTTGGAAATGCCAAACTGATTGATGAATGTCATTTACTATTTCCTGGGAAATGTTATATCAACATGTCATACAGTTATACTGTATGATAAATCAGTTTTGTTTAGGTGACTCCTTTGAAATGTAATATGTGGTTAAATTATATTTTCAGAGGAATCATGATTGGTTGAGTGGAACACAGGGCGGATTTGCCCCCTGTGATGTGTGTAAGAATGACATAAAAAGAGGGACTGTGAGCCCTGTATGTGTACATCTCTGACAATCCTGTGTGGAGGAGACCTGCTGTATGATTCCTGTAACATCTTGTAATGTATGCTGATATTCCCCTTCAATCTGAAGGGAGGGTCTTTTTTAAGACTGAGAGCAATAAACACCTTTTTCCTTTAAATTCTACTACATCTGTACCCTGCCACCAACAGAATTGCGTAAAACGCTATTCCGTTCTCCTGCTGCTCTGGGTAAGAGCTCAGCGTCTCCAAGTTCAAGCCCTCTGCCAAGCTACTGTGCAGACCTGGTCCATTGCGAGGGTTCAGGTGGGAACAGCCGACACCAAACAGGAGGTGTGTCCGCAGTTAATCAAACGCATACGCAGCAGAAGCGGTTCCAGGTGCCGAGGTAGGAGCCTGAGGGTAACTAAGAAGCTGTTCCAAACGCTGATGGTAGAGTTTGGTGGTGGCAGCATCGTTACACGCCCACAGCACAGTGGGCGGAGTCAGTGACAGGCGGTCACTGACTGAGTGTGAGTCCAAAACCGCTAACCAGTGACCAGGGCCGGCCTAGACTAAAGGCGTCCGGTCACACACGGAATAAAAGTAAATAGAATTTATTCGCAGGCAAAATATATAGCAATGTTTCACATAAAGTCTCAACAACACAGAAGTTCAGATATGCAGTAGTCAATATAGGAGTAAGCCCCCATATGTAAATAAAGTCTCTGATACAAATGTGTCCAATATGAGACTAAGACCTGAGGATGGTATAAAGGACGTTACTAGGGTTGAGCCCTGTAGTGTGATGAAAATCCCGAACAGGGTTGAGCCCTGCAATGTAGTGAAGATCCGGAACAGGGTTGAGCCCTGGTGAAAATCCGAGACAGGATTGAGCCCTGTGATGTGAAGTAGGGTTGAGCCCTGTGATGTGAAGTAGGGTTGAGCCCTGTGATGTAGTGATGATCCGGGACAGGGTTGAGCCCTGTGATGTAGTGATGATCCGGGACAGGGTTGAGCCCTGCGATGCGGCGAAGGTCCAGAACAAGGTTGAGCCCTGCAGCGTGACGGGGATCCGGAGCGGGGTTGAACCCCGTGATGCACGAAGGGTCCGGCGACGATAACTGGAACTGTGCAGTTGATAACTGTAGTAGAGGTGAATTCAATGTCTACGGAAGTAGAAGACAACAGTCGGAGTAAATAATCCAGCAGGGGATGCAACCACAGCGATGGAGCAGGATAACAATACTTAGGCAATGGCAATGCTGAGCTCTGTAGTGCGGCTGGTAACCAGTATCAGAAGTTTAACCGGAACATGGGCAGAGATATAGCAAAGTCCACAGCGAACCACAGGCACAGCGGGGATCTGGCAGGGATCCAAGAAAGACCTGAAAGTAATGTTGCACAGACACTGAGACACAGTTAGTAACATGCTTTATACTAGAGGTCTGTGATCCATAGAAGTTCAGAACATGTGACCCAAATGGAATCAGATTTGAAATAATAAGCAATTAGAAATCCCACAACCTGACAACACCTTTGAGACAGATGATCATTTTAACTCTCTATCCCCTGTATGTGGGGAACGCCAGCAACCAGGATAGCTCCTCCAACGACCACAATGGAACTTTGGCAAATGTAGTTCATCTTTACGTACTGAAATAGTCAGTCCTGACAGTACCCCCCTTTTTGGGTGGTCTCCGAACACCCACCAGGTTTTAAAGGGAATTTAGCATGAAAATTACGTATCAATTTAGGAGCATGGACATCAGTCTTTAATCCAAGATCTCTCCTCCGGGCCATAACCCTTCCAGTCTACGAGATATTGCAATTGATTTTGATGCTTACGTGAATCCAGAATCTTATCGATCTCAAATTCCACACCTCGAGAAGTTATAGGAGGTACTTTAGGAAAGCTGTCGTGAAATCGATTACGAATCAATGGTCTAAGCAAGGAGACATGAAAGGAGTAAGGTACACGCATGGTTGGAGGTAACTGTAACTTACATGCCACTGGGTTGATAATTTGTACAATAGGAAAAGGCCCAATATGCCGGGGAGCAAAGATTTCTAGTAGACAACCAGACACGATCCCCAACAGAATATTTAGGAACAGCCGAACGTTTTATATCAGCAAAAATGTTATAATTATGAGAGGCTTTCCTAAGACCTGTCTCCAAACTCCAGAAAAATGTTGGAGAGTGACTTTAGCTGCTGGAACGTCCACTGTGGGAATTGATTGAAGCTCAGGAACTCGAGGATGCCGACCAGAGTTGGCGAAAAAGGGACTTACACCTGTAGCAGATGAATAATGAAAGTTATGGGCAAACTCAGCCCAAGGCAAAAAATCTATCCAATCATCTTGAGAAGAGGAAATATACATTCTCAAGAAGGTCTCCAACTCCTGGTTCACTCTTTCAGTTTGTCCATTTGACTGAGGATGATATGCAGAAGAAAACTAATTTAATTTGCAATGATGAACATAAGGCCCTCCAAAAATGAGCAACAAACTGGACACCCCGATCAGACACTATCTCAGAAGGAAGTCCATGAAGACGGAATATCTCTTTAATAAATATTTGTGCTAACTTGGGGGCTGATGGAATTCGAGCCAAAGGACAAAAATGGGCAATCTTGGTAAAACGATCCACTACTACCCAAATAACTGTACACCCCCTAGACTCAGGAAGATCTGTGATAAAATCCATGGAAAGATGGATCCATGGTTGGGTAGGAATGGGTAGTGGATGGAGAGGACCCACAGGAGACTGCCGGGAGGATTTATGTTGTACACACTTGGAACAAGAACGTATAAACTCTTGGACCAATAAGAACGTTGCAAAAATTAGTACATTTTATGAACCCCTGGGTGTCCAGAGAAACGAGAATTATGAGCCCAAGAAAGAAGTTTACCTCGTAACTCAGGTGCCACAAATATCTTCCCAGGAGGAGGATCCGGAGAGATGGAGGTTGAAGAAAAGGCCAGAGGGTTTATTATAGGGTACCTTTGATCCTCATTTTGTTCTTTCTCTTCCAACATTGAGCGAGAAAGTGCATCTGCCTTTTTATCTGCCTGGATGATACCTGAGGACAAAATTAAAACGAGAAAAGAGTACCCAATGAGCCTGTCGTGGGTTCAAACAATGGACAGTCTTCAAATACAGCAAATTATTATGATCTGTAAAAATAGTAATGGGGTACTTTGCGCCTTCTAATAAATATCTTCATTCCCCCAACACTAACTTATTAGCTAATAATTCTTGGTCCCCAATGGAGTAATTACTATCAGCACTGGAAAACTTTTGTGAAAATAATCCACAAGATACTGTTCTCCCATCTGTTGCCACTTGGGACAAAATAGTCCCAACTCCATTAGTGGAGGCATCCACTTCTAGCATAAATGGTTTCTCAACATCAGGTTGAACTAGAATAAGGGCCATAGAAAATGCATCTTTAAGAGTCTGGAAGGCATCCAACACCTCTGTGGACCACACTTTGGGATGAGCCCCTTTTTTTGTCATAGCAGTGATTGGAGCCACAATCGTTGAAAACGCTTTGATAAACTTTCTGTAATAATTGGCAAAGCCTAAAAATCTCTGAATAGACCTCAATGAAGTGGGCAAACCCAATCTTAAATAGCCTTTAACTTCTCGGGGTCCATCTGAAGTTCGGAACCAGATATAATATACCCCAAAAAGGGTATAACTGGAACTTCAAAAACGCACTTGGACATCTTACCATAAAGCTTATTAGCTCGAAGGCGGCTTAATACCTCTTTGACATGGGTACGATGATCAGAAAGATTCCTGGAAAAAATCAAAATATCATCAAGATAAACAATAACAAACTGATAAAGTATATCTCGGAAAATTTCATTCACAAACTCCTGGAACACAGCGGGAGCATTACATAAACCAAAAGGCATGACGAGGTTCTCATAATGGCCATCTCGCGTATTAAACGCAGTTTTCCACTCATCTCCTTCTTTAACTCTGATCAAGTTGTAAGCTCCCCTTAAATCAAGTTTAGTAAACAGTCGAGACCCCTTAACTCTGTCAAACAATTCTGTAATAAGTGGCAAAGGATATTTTGTTTTTTACCGTGATCTTATTTAGATCTCTAAAGTTGATACATGGACGAAGACCACCATCTTTTTCTTTACAAAAAAGAAGCCCGCTCCAGCGGGAGACAAAGAAGGCCTGATAAACCCCTTTAGTAGGTTATCTTGCACATACTCCGACATGGCTAGCGTCTCAGGAAAGAGAGAGCGGGTATACTCGACCTTTGGGTGGCATTTTACCAGGAATAAGTTCAAAAGGACAATCCCAGGGACGATGCGGTAGAAGTTTGTCTGCCGCCTGCTCAGAAAAGACATCAGCAAATTCATGATAAGGCTGTGGGAGAGCAGGTGGAACATCTACTTTCACTTCAGCCAATCGTACCACATGAATCAAACAATTTAATTTGCATTTAGGACTCCAAGAAAGAATTTGAGAGCAAGTCCAGTCAATATGAGGGTTATGAAGAGTTAACCATGGTAAACCAAGAACTATATCATACATAGAAATGAGTAATACCAGAAACTCTAAAATTTCTTCATGAAAAGCTCCTACCCTCAACTTCATAGACTTTGTTTGATGCGTAACATATCCATTAGAAATTCTAGTCCCATTTACTGCAGAAAGGGAAAGAGAATGAGTTAACTTGACAACAGGAATTTGCAATTTTTTGAACCAATGACAGCAAAATAAAATTGCCCGCTGCTCCAGAATCTAGCAATGCAGAAAACTCTTGACACGGAGACCCATAATCAGGAATACCCACAGAGGTTAAACAATCCTTTTTGGGGAGAACTTTTGAAAGCACCCCTAGGTTGACTTCCCCTCCATCAACTAGGGACGATAGTTTCCCGGCCTTGTTGGACATTTAGCCAAAAAATGTTCTGAGGATGCACAATACAAGCACAGATTAGAACGCCTCCTACGTTGCTTCTCCACTTCAGACAACTTAGCTTTATTAATTTGCATATGCTCATCAGATGTACCATGAAGGGAGCGAGACTGAGGAAAAGAACTTTTAGAACACTCAGTGCAATTCCTCTGAACCCCTCGTTCTCGCATACGCAAATCAATTTTAATAGTCAATGAAATTAACTCATCCAAATTCTCAGGAAGATCCCGAGTCACTAACTCATCTTTAAGTCTCTCAGAGAGACCATTCCAATATGCTGCTCTTAATGCCTCATAGTTCCACTTAAGTTCTGCCGCTATAGATTGAAAGCGAACCACATACTGACCAACTGGAGCTGTTCCTTGTTTTACTCGTAAAATGTCCACAGACACGGCCACTGATCTTCCAGGTTCATCAAATATCCTTTTTAAAAGTCGAAACAAAAGCTTGGTAATTAGACATTAAGGCATCATTTCTCTCCCATAAAGGAGAGGCCCACTCGAGAGCAGCACCAGACAATAATGACACAATATAAGCCACTTTAACACGAGAGGTGGTAAAACTTTGGGGTAATAATTCAAAATGAATCTCACATTGGTTGAGAAATCCTCTACATGTTTTTGGATTACCATCATAAGAGGTAGGAGTCGGTAAACGTAGATGAGAAACAGAAGCCCCTGATGTACTTGTAACAGGAATCTTAAGTTTATCAAGACGTGTGGAAAGATCCTGTAGACATTACAAAACTTGAACTTGAGTATTTTCCTGTACTTCCAGACGGGCGGTCACACCCTGAAGCACCTGTACCCCAGTAGCCTGTTCCAGATCCGGATTCATTTTTAGGTCTGTGCAAATTGTCACGGCTGCCGACACTTGAGACTCCTGGAAGGAGTCAGGCCTACTGGGCACTATAAACTGAGGTGGTTTTAGGAATGACCTTTTCATGGAATCTCAGTAACAAGGAATAAAAGTAAATAGAATTTATTCACAGGCAAAATAAATAGCAACGTTTCACATAAAGTCTCAACAACACAGAAGTTCAGATATGCAGTAGTCAATATAGGAGTAAGTCCCCATATGTAAATAAAGTCTGATACTAATGTGGTGGGGAACCCCAAGTCTAATATGAGACTAAGACCTCAGGATGGTATAAAGGACGTTACTAGGGTTGAACCCTGTAGTGTGATGAAAATCCGGAACAGGGTTGAGCCCTGGTGAAAATCCGAGACAGGGTTGAGCCCTGTGATGTGAAGCAGGGTTGAGCCCTGTGATGCAGTGAAGATCCATGACAGGGTTGAGCCCTGTGATGCAGTGAAGATCCGTGCCAGGGTTGAGCCCTGTGATGTAGTGAAGATCCGGGACAGGGCTGAGCCCTGCGATGCAGTGAATGTCCTGAGCAGGGTTGGCCCTGCAGCGTGGCGAGGATCCGAAGCGGGGTTGAGCCCCGCGATGTAGTGAGGGTCTGGAGCAGGGTTGAGCCCTGCGGCGTGACGGGGATCCGGAGCGGGGTTGAGCCCCGAGATGCATGAAGGGTCCAGCGACGATAACTGTAACGGTGCAGTTGCCAACTAGTAGAGGTGAGTTCAATGTCCACGGAAGTAGAAGAAAACAGGCAGAGTAAATGATTCAACAGGGGATGCAACCACAGCGATGGAGCAGGATAACAATACTTGGGCAATGGCAATGCTGAGCTCTGTAGTGCGGTTGGTAACCAGTATCAGAAGTTTAACCGGAACACGGGCAGAGATATAGCAAAGTCCACAGCAAACCACAGGCACAGCGGGGATCTGGCAGGAGTCCAAGAAAGACCTGAAAGTAACGTTGCACAGACACTGAGACACAGTTAGTAACAGGCTTTATACTAGAGGTCTGTGATCCATAGGAAGTTCAGAACATGTGAGCCAAATGGAATCAGGTTTGAAATGAGCAATCTAGGAATCCCACAACCTGACACCACCTTGGAAACAGATGATCACTTTAACTCTCTATCCCCTGTATGTGGGGAACGCCAGCAATGAGGATAGCTCCTCCAATGACCACAATGGAACTTTGGCAAATGTAGTTTATCTTTACGTACTGGATAGTCACAGTCCTGACAGTATGGCATACATACAGTGCCTTGCTAAAGTATTCACCCCCTTGGCTTTTTACCCTTTTTGTTACATTACAACCTGTAATTTTTTTTATCAGAATTTTATGTGATGGATCTGCACAAAATAGTCTAATTTGGTGAATTGAAATGAGAAAAATATATATAAAAAAATAATCTTTATAAATAAAAAATCTGAAAATTTGCATGTGCATCTGTAATCACCCCCTTTGCTATGAAGCCGCTCAAAAGTTCTGGTGCAACCAATTACCTTCAGAAGTCACATAATTAGTGAAATGAAGTCCACCTGTGTGACATCTAAGTGTCACATGATCGGTCAGTATAAACACACCTTTTCTGAAAGGCCCCAGAGGCTGCAACACCACTAAGCAAGAGGCATCACACCATGAAGACCAAGGAGCTCTCCAAACAAGTCAGGGACAAAGTTGTTGAGAAGTACAATTCTGGGTTGGGTTATAAAAAAATATCCAAATCTTTGATGATCCATCCGGAGCACCATCAAATCCATCATCATAAAATGGAAAGAACATGGTACCACAAAAAACCTGCAAGAGAGGGCCGCCCACCAAAACTCACAGACTGGGCAAGGAGGGCTTAATCAGAGAGGCAACACAGAGATCAAAGGTAACCCTGATGGAGCTGCAGAGTTCCACAGCAGAGACTGGTGTATCTGTGTATGTGACCACAATAAGCCGTACACTCCATAGAGCTGGGCTTTATTGAAGAGTGGCCAGAAAAAAGCCATTACTTATTTTTATCACTAAGAAGACACGATTTGAGTTTGCCAAAAGGCATGTGGGCGTCTCCCCAAATGTATGGAGGAAGGTGCTCTGGTCAGATGAAACTAAAATAACTTTTCGGCCATCAAGGAAAATGCTATGTCTGGCGCAAACCCAACACATTCCATCACCCCAAGACCACCATCCCGACAGTGAAACATGGCGGTGGCAGCATCATGCTGTGGGGATGTTTTTCAGCAGCAGGGACTGGGAAACTGATTTGAGTCGAAGGAAAGATGGATGGTGCTAAATAGAGAGATATTCTTGAGCAAAACGTGTTTCAGTCTGCCTGTGATTTGAGACTGGGACGGAGGTTTACCTTCCAGCAGGACAATGATCCGAAGCTTACTGCTAAAGCAACACTCGAATGGTTTAAGGGGAAACATTTAAATGTGTTGGAATGGCCTAGTCAAAGCCCAGATCTCAATAAAATTGAGAATTTGTGGTCAGACTTGAAGATTGCTGTTCACAAGTGGAAACCATCCAACATGAAGGAGCTGGAGCAGTTTTGCTTTGAGGAATGGGCAAAAATCCCAGGGGCAAGATGTGGCAAGGTCATAGAGACTTATCCAAAGCGACTTGCAGCTGTAATTGCCGCAAAAGGTGGCTCGACAAAATACTGACTTTAGGGGGGTAAATAGTTATGCACGCTGAAGTTTTCTGTTATGTTGTCCTAAATGTTGTTTGATTCACAATATAAAAAAACACAACTTCACAGTTGTAGGCATGTTCTGTGAATGAAATGATGCACACCTTCATACAAGCCATTTTAATTCCAGGTTGTGAGGCAACAAAACATGAAAAATGCAAAGGGGGCGAATACTTTTGCAAGGCACTGTATTTCCACCAGAAGCTGCGACCCTCAAGTGTTTAGGGTTTTCAGAGTCCTGGCCTTCCTTCAAGCTCGATTGAACCTTGGACTCCGCCTTGCCTCGCTGAAAGTGCATGTCTCTGCTCTATCCATTTGGTTCCAGCATAGACTTGCTCCACTAATGGATGTCCACACCTTCCTCCAGGGTGTCCTCCGTATATAACCTCCCTTTGTCCCTCCAGTGGCTCCATGGGATTTGTCAGTAGTTCTCTGTGCCCCTCAGGGTCCTCCGTTTGAACCCCTGGAATCTGTGGATCTCAAGTGGCTCACAGCGAAGACTATTTCTTCTGGCTATGGCGTCCACCAGAAGGGTGTCAGATTTAGGGACGCTGTCCTTGTCGCTCCTCATTTCTGATATTCCATCAGGACAGGGCTTTGCTTTGGACTCACCCGGGTTTCCTTCTAAAAGTTTTTACTCTTTTCCACATTAATGAGGAACTTGTAGTCCCAGCCTTCCAATCACCAAACCAATAGGCAGGTGAGGCCTCCTTAGCTGTGGTCAGTTCTCTTCAGAAATCAGACTCCTTATTTGTGCTCTATGGATTTCACAAGAAGGGATCCCCGTCCTGGGCTGACTAGCGGTCAGGGGTAATGCTTATGCCGGGGGACCCGGTGAAAGGGTTCTCCTGGTCGTGGCAATACTCCACCGCTAGAACGAGTACGGTTCTGCTTATGGATAATACAGGGGACCCTTACTCTGTTTGTCCCCTGTATTTCCAAAACCAGGACCAGCTCGGCCGAGCCCAGTGCTGGTGTGCTAAATACAGGGGACCCCTAAGTATTTTGCCCCCTGTATTTCGACAACCAGGATTGGCTATGAAAAGCCCGGTGCCTCTTTGTGCTAAATACAGGGGATGCTTTTTATCTCCTGCATTTTCACAACCAGGACCGGCAGTGAAAAGCCCGGAGCTGGTTGTGTTTTGGGGGGGGGGTCCAAAGTAGACCTCTGTTGCTTCTACTCCTCCGCACCCCTGCTGCTGCCATGCCCCGTACACTTTCAGCTGTCCCATAGCCGTCTCTCCCTCTGCACCCCCAAAACACTTCCTGTGTGCTGTCCCCTCCTCCACCCGCGCTAGTGTATCATTTTGTTGCCTTTCTCCCCTGCAGGTGGCCCCGTTTGCTCCTCCAAACCCTATTGGTTAATAAATTATAAAAAAACCAATGAAATTCCATAGACAAAAATCCTTACGGGTTCACATGTTCCATTAAGGCTGCTTAGACATGATCTGAAATTTCACAAAACCTACTGAATTTCTGCAAAAAAAAGCAATGAAATTCCAATCATTAAGGCTGATGCCTTAATCATCGTGTTCCTTGCGCAATACAGATATGGTATGCCATCACACTCTGTGGTTAACTGCAGCTTCAGCACTCACAGAGGGAGAATGCTGTCACTCACAAAATGGTGGAGCTGCTAATTCACAGAATTGTGTGCTCATTGCTCATTACACATGCAGTCTATGCAACTGAGGTCTGAGCAGTTATGTTTGCTGAATTTGCAGTTAACCATAGGGTGTGATGGCATACCATATCTGTGTAGCGCCATGTACACACAATACAGTACTTGTCAAAAGTCAGAGCACACAAGTATATTTGAAGGAATTTTCAATTTAACTGCACAGTAACTAAATAAAACCTGGTTTTATTGGCTTTGGACGACCAGTTCGTTTTCTTGTAACATTTTGACCAGTTTTTGACTTTGGTTCAATAGCCCGATGCACGGCCCCAACAGATACCTTCAACCGTTTGTGGATTTGCTGCAAAGAATAACTTTCTTCCCTCGAAACAATGATTTCAGCACGTTTCCACACTTAACTCACAGTTCTTTTTGGCCATTTTTGACTAACTGGAGCTTTCAGGAAACTTGCTGCCAATTTGGAACGTAAGAAAGCAGCACAATCACACGCTGATAATGTTCGATTATTTCCGATCACTTCGCACTCACACCAGGGCCGGATTAGCAATGGACGGATGGAGCTGCAGCTCCAGGGTTTTCCTGTGACAGACTGCCAGCAGCCACCCGTCCTCCGGCTCCAGCGCTCACCTGAGTCCTGAGCTCCCGGCAGATCCGTGCAGGCAGTGTGGTGGCCGCCCCTCCCTTCAGCTCTCTCCATATTCGGGGTCCTGACTGAGCCTGACACTCACAAGCTCCGCCCCCAGACAACATGAGGCGCTGCTGCTGCTGCCTCATACAGCCGGGTACGGTGTAATGTGTACTTGCATCGATTGTATACTGTACTGATTTCAGGGGGTGTGCTCAGACTTTTGACAAGTACTGTATGTACACACAACATACAGCACACACAGCATATACACAGCGTACATACACACAATATGCACATACAACATACACACAATATTTACACAGAACATACACACAATATGTACAAACAACATACAGCGTATACACAGAAAACATACACAGCGTACACCGTGTACACAACATATACACAGAACATACATGCAGTCTATACACACTATGTATATACAGAATATAACAGCATACACACATTATGTGCACAAAACATACACATCCAATACACTACAATATAAGGACCATTCATCCAGGAACCAACAGGGTAATTCACAGCGCCTCAGCTGTCCCGAGGCCACGGACAGTGCCACCTGTATCTGATGCTTGGGCTGGGTACACACTAGACCACTGGTTCTCAAACTCGGTCCTCAGGACCCCACACAGTTCACTTTTTCCAGGTCACCCAGCAGGAGCAGAGATGTATTCATTACTCACTGACCCATTTCCCAGGTCACCCGGCAGGTGCACAGGTGTAATCATTACTCACAGACACATTTCCCAGGTCACCCAGCAGGTGCACAGGTGTAGTCATTACTCACTGACACATTTCCCAGGTCACCCAGTAGGAGCACAGGTGTATTCATTACTCACTGACCCATTTCCCAGGTCACCCAGCAGGAGCACAGGTGTACTCATTACTCACTGATCCATTTCCTAGGTCACCCAGCAGGTGCACAGGTGTACTCATTACTCACTGACACATTTCCCAGGTCACCCAGTAGGAGCACAGGTGTATTCATTACTCACTGACCCATTTCCCAGGTCACCCAGCAGGTGCACAGGTGTAATCATTACTCACAGACACATTTCCCAGGTCACCCAGCAGGTGCACAGGTGTACTCATTACTCACTGACACATTTCCCAGGTCACCCAGCAGGAGCACAGGTGTATTCATTACTCACTGACACATTTCCCAGGTCACCCAGCAGGTGCACAGGTGTATTCATTACTCACTGACACATTTCCCAGGTCACCCAGCAGGAGCACAGATGTATTCATTACTCACTGACACATTTCCCAGGTCACCCAGCAGGAGCACAGGTGTAATCATTACTCACAGACACATTTCCCAGGTCACCCAGCAGGTGCACAGGTGTACTCATTACTCACTGACACATTTCCCAGGTCACCCAGCAGGTGCACAGGTGTACTCATTACTCACTGACCAATTTCCCAGGTCACCCAGCAGGTGTAATCATTACTCACAGACACATTTCCCAGGTCACCTAGCAGGTGCACAGGTGTATGCATTACTCACTGGCACATTTCCCAGGTCACCAGCAGGAGCACAGGTGTAATCATTACTCACTAACACATTTCCCAGGTCACCCGGCAGGTGCACAGGTGTATTCATTACTCACTGACACATTTCCCAGGTCACCCAGCAGGTGCACAGGTGTAATCATTACTCACTGGCACATTTCCCAGGTCACCCAGCAGGAGCACAGGTGTACTCATTACTCACGGACACATTTCCCAGGTCACCCAGCAGGACCACAGGTGTAATCATTACTCATTAACACATTTCCCAGATCACCCGGCAGGTGCACAGGTGTAATCATTACTCACTGACACATTTCCCAGGTCACCCAGCAGGTGCACAGGTGTAATCATTACTCACTGGCACATTTCCCAGGTCACCCAGCAGGAGCACAGGTGTACTCATTACTCACGGACACATTTCCCAGGTCACCCAGCAGGAGCACAGGTGTAATCATTACTCATTAACACATTTCCCAGATCACCCGGCAGGTGCACAGGTGTAATCATTACTCATTAACACATTTCCCAGATCACCCAGCAGGTGCACAGGTGTAATCATTTCTCACTGGCACATTTCCCAGGTCACCCAGCAGGAGCACAGGTGTAATCATTAGTCACTGACACATTTCCCAGGTCACCCAGCAGGTGCACAGGTGTAATCATTACTCATTAACACATTTCCCAGATCACCCGGCAGGTACACAGGTGTATTCATTACTCACTGACACATTTCCCAGGTCACCCAGCAGCTGCACAGGTGTAATCATTACTCACTGACACATTTCCCAGGTCACCCAGCAGGTGCACAGGTGTAATCATTACTCACTAACACATTTCCCAGGTCACCCAGCAGGTGCACAGGTCTAATCATTACTCACTGACCCATTTCCCAGGTCACCCAGCAGGAGCACAGGTGTAATCATTACTCACTGACACATTTCCCAGGTCACCCAGCAGGAGCACAGGTGTATTCTTAACTGACTGACACATTACCCAGGTCACCCAGCATGTGCACAGGTGTATTCATTACTCACTGACACAGTTCCCAGGTCACCCAGCAGGTGCACAGGTGTATTCTTTACTCACTGACACATTACCCAGGTCACCCAGCAAGTGCACAGGTGTACTCATTACTCACTGACACATTTCTAGGGTCACCCAGCAGGAGCACAGGTGTAATCATTACTCACTGACACATTTCCCAGGTCACCCAGCAGGTGCACAGGTGTAATCATTACTCACTGACCCATTTCCTAGGTCAAACAGCAGGTGCACAGGTGTACTCATTACTCACTGACACATTTCCCAGGTCACCCAGCAAGTGCACAGGTGTATTCTTTACTCACTGACACATTACCCAGGTCACCCAGCAGGAGCACAGATGTAATCATTATTCACTGACACATTTTAAAAGAACCACAGGTGGAGCTAATTGTTTCACTTGTGATTCTGTGAGGAGACCTGGAAAACATGCACTGTTTGGGGTCCTGAGGACCAAGTTTGAGAACCTGTGCACTAGACAATATACTGGATGATTTGTTGTTCTGAGGAGAATTGGAATGACACATCGTCTGTGTGCGCACAATCGCGCGGTGACATGCGTCAGTCATTGCATCTTCTCTGCTGTGCTGCACGTCAGGTGGGACAATGTCATGATGGATGTGGTGTGATAGATCGGGCCGTGGTCTGTACACTATATTGTTTGCTCTGGGATGAAGGGAAATCTGAAGGACCATTGCGTCATTTACACGTCGTCCTAGTGTGCACCCAGCATTAGAAGCCGCCAGTATTGTGCCTATCTGTTGTACTGATAGTGAATCTGCTGTGAGGAACTTTGTTCTTACCTGAAGCCTCTCTTCTCATCCCTCAGACCTACATATCTCAGGACCGGGCTCCTCCAGCGCAGAAAACTCTCTGAGTGGCCCCTGCTGCCCCCCTGATCCTCCACTGCTTCTCCAGCCCAAGGAGTCTCATTCGCCAACTCCCCAAATTCATATTGTACAGTTACCCCAGCTCAGCCCTTCCCCGGATCCCTCAGACGGGGGTTCCCCACCGCCACTGCCTCCAGGCTCTTGTTCGCCAATGCTTGCTCCTGGCGCGGTCAGCCAGCACTATGACCCAACCGTGGCCATGCTGAGAGCCCAGCAGGAAACTGCGGAAGCTATACGACATCTGACATACACGTTACGTCAGAGCATGGACCGTCTCACCAATGTCCTGGCAGCCATTTTACCTCTTATACCTCCCCAGCCGGTATCCCCCACCCCCTCCACCCTCATTGATCCCGTTTACTATCCCACAAAGACAGAGCCAGAATCGGAACCGTGTTCTGTGAGTTACGAGGTGGAAGACAATGCTGAGGTGCATGAAGACGGGGACACATTGGATGTGACCGAGGAGCCGGCGAGCTCGCCGTCCTCCTCTCCTCCTCCTCCTCCTCCGAACAAGAGAAAGAGATTTGCATACCTGACGCCGCGGAAGCGCAGAGGTCGCTGGAAAAACGTGTAAATAACTACAGCTGTCTTTTTATTTTACTGCATCACAGAGTATAAAGGGGAACTGCTGTCTGTACAACGATTACCCCAAATTCAGGACTGTACTCCCCCCACCCACCAGAGAATATACACAGCTATAATACCAGAGTAGGCCTCCGCTACTTGTCTATCATTAGTGGAGAACTGTTAAAATAAGACATTTGTGGAACAGAGATGCTCCAGCGCCCCTGACCTCCAGCTATGTTCCCTTAATGCAATTCCCCTATCTAATGGTAGCGGAAGGCGGGGAACTTTATGGGGATGGTAGAGGAAGGCGGGGAATGTAATGGGGGATGGTAGCGGAAGGCGGGGAATGTAATGGGGGATGGTAGCGGAAGGCGGGGAATGTAATGGGGGATGGTAGCGGAAGGCGGGGAATGTAATGGGGGATGGTAGAGGAAGGCGGGGAATGTAATGGGGGATGGTAGCGGAAGGCGGGGAATGTAATGGGGGATGGTAGAGGAAGGCGGGGAATGTAATGGGGGATGGTAGAGGAAGGCGGGGAATGTAATGGGGGATGGTAGCGGAAGGCGGGGAATGTAATGGGGGATGGTAGCGGAAGGCGGGGAATGTAATGGGGGTATGGTAGAGGAAGGCGGGGAATGTAATGGGGGATGGTAGAGGAAGGCGGGGAATGTAATGGGGGATGGTAGCGGATGGTGGGGAATGTAATGGGGGATAGTAGTGGACGGTGGGGAACGTAATGGGGATGGTAGCGGAAGGCGGGGAATGTAATGGGGGATGGTAGCGTATGGTGGGGAATGTAATGGGGGATGGTAATGGAAGGTGGGGAACGTAATGGGGATGGTAGAGGAAGGCGGGGAATGTAATGGGGGATGGTAGCGGATGGTGGGGAACGTAATGGGGGATGGTAGTGGATGGTGGGGAACGTAATGGGGGATGGTAGTGGATGGTGGGGAACGTAATGGGGATGGTAGCGGAAGGCGGGGAATGTAATGGGGGATGGTAGCGGAAGGCGGGGAACGTAATGGGGGATGGTAGAGGAAGGCGGGGAACGTAATGGGGGATGGTAGCGGAAGGCGGGGAATGTAATGGGGGATGGTAGCGGAAGGCGGAGAATGTAATGGGGGATGGTAGAGGAAGGCAGGGAATGTGATGGGGGATGGTAGCGGAAGGCGGGGAATGTAATGGGGGATGGTAGCAGAATGTGGGGATCGTAGTGTACTGGTCGCATGGATATAAGATGCTCTGGACCCAATCACTGCAGTTACTCTGGTTTTCCCTAGAAGAAGATTATAAGGTCACTGCAGCTGTTTGCACCCTCCCCGGATGACGTATGAAAGGAAACACGTGTTATAAATCTCTTGCTGCACATTACAATGTGGGTACTCTCAGTAATTCTTCTAGTTTACTTATTATAGTCTGTTATATGATATGTAGAACATCTGCCCTGGGAGGATGGCTCTGTGCTGGGCATACACTATACATTTATCTGTCACATCTGGCTGGTTAGTGTCCGGGAACCGACGACAATTACTCACAAATGCTGGAAAACAGACACAAATCGTCCTTCAAAGAAATTGGTTAAATCAGAAGGAATGTGAGCAATCATTTGTGTCCTTTGCTCCCATACGGCGGACTGTCCTTTGCTCCCATACGGCGGACTGTCCTTTGCTCCCATACGGCGGACTGTCCTTTGCTCCCATACGGCGGACTGTCCTTTGCTCCCATACGCGGACTGTCATTTGCTCCCATACGACGGACTGTCCTTTGCTCCCATACGGCGGACTGTCCTTTGCTCCCATACGGCGGACTGTCCTTTGCTCCCATACGGCGGACTGTCCTTTGCTCCCATACGGCGGACTGTCCTTTGCTCCCATACGGCGGACTGTCCTTTGCTCCCATACGGCGGACTGTCCTTTGCTCCCATACGGCGGACTGTCCTTTGCTCCCATACGGCGGACTGTCCTTTGCTCCCATACGGCGGACTGTCCTTTGCTCCCATTCGGTGGACTGTCCTTTGCTCCCATACGGCGGACTGTCCTTTGCTCCCATACGGCGGACTGTCATTTGCTCCCATACGGTGGACTGTCCTTTGCTCCCATACGGCGGACTGTCATTTTCTCCCATACGGTGGACTGTCCTTTGCTCCCATACGTACATTACCAGGTTTTCATCCCAAGCAGCCAGATTGGAGAGATAACTGTATAGTGTATGCCCAGCATTGGGAGTACCCCATTAGTATCAGCAAGGCCTGTCTTATGTCAGATCAGTTCTATCCAATTACATTCCACATGGTTCCTGTCTGCCGGCGGCCTCCGTTCCTGTACTACGTGTTACAGGTGTGACGCTAGGCGAGGGGCGGGGAATGTGGGGCCTTTCCGTCCAGCTGGCTGTTCCTGCTGCGCTCAGGTGATTCCTTTTGCTATTTTTATAAGTGTAATTTGCATATTGTTCCTCTCACATCCTGTTCTCCTCTAGACACAGAGCCCAGAAAGCAATATATCTGTATATAAATATGCGTACTCAATGTAGATAGTATCGGCCCCCTCGTTAAGATGATTAGCCAGATAGTAATTTACGTGGGAGAATTATGTATGTAAATACGTATTAAAAGATTCTGATTTGTAAAATGTCTTCATTAAATTGTGTTCCTGAGTGCGCACGGGCGGGATAATACACGTCACTATTGCGCGGTCTCCAGCTGCTGAATCATCCTTCAGTATATTAAAGGCAGGAAGTCTGCTGTGCATAGGAAAATATCAGCTCACCATAGGTCTCTTAGCACTTTTACATATATAATTCACACATGGCGATATTTTACCCGATCTGCCCGATTCCAACGCATCAGAACGACAGATCGTGTAAAATATGCCCAAATCGTGAGTTGTCGCACATCGCATCTTCAGTTCTCCCGTGCTATAGGGCAGATCTGACAATCTCCAGTCATGAGACACTGGATAGTTTAGGAGGCACGAGGTACTGGATAGTTTAGGAGGCATGAGACACTGGATAGTTTAGGAGGCACGAGGTACTGGATAGTTTAGGAGGCATGAGACACTGGATAGTTTAGGAGGCACGAGGCACTAGATAGTTTAGGAGGCACGATAGATTGTGTGTCACATTGGCAACTTTTTCAGACCAAATCGTGCCCACGACTGCCGTGGAGAGTTCAGGGGGAAATCGTACACATCGTGGGATTGTGAGCACATCGCTGTGTGTGTAGGCACCATTAGTTACTGTTGTCACCACCTATTATAAAGGGACAAGAACCCTAAACTGAGGGATAGATTTACTAAACTTTGGTTTGTCAAAGCCACCGATAAACCTATTGGGCCTATGGGATGATTTAGGATTTATTTCTGTTATTGATCCATCGGTCAGAGTCTCTGGTGATTGGCAGCTTTGGCAAACTGCGGGTTAGTAACTACCTGCTCCAGAATATAACTCAATCTTGTTGCATAACCATATTACCACCGTTGTCCTCACATCATCCATAAGTTCATTAAAAACTGCGGATGTGGAGAAATTTGTTGGAATCATTCTACGAAAACTGAACACAAACATTTTTCTCTGAAATATCTTGAAACTGACAAAAGTAATTATCATCCACTGTTTTTTGTTTCATATTTAATAGAAATCAGACTTTGCATCTGATTTGTGACTCAATATAATATTTAAAATAATAAAGCAAATGTATATGAGCTGGACGGAAATGATGGGACCGTGACCTCCTTACACCACCTATGTGTCACTCTTCCCCAGAAATATGCTCCAGCTGTCTCCATAGATGATCCATAGGAATCCGATCAGGACTCAGAGAGACCACATCACAATAGTCCAGTGGTTCTCAAACTCGGTCCTCAGGTCACAGGTCACGTTTTCAAGGTCACCCAGCAGGTGCACAGGTGTGTTCATTACTGACACATTTTAAAAGATCCACAGGTGGAGCTAATTTTACTTGTGATTCTGTCAGGAGACCTGGAAAACATGCACCGTTTGGGGTCCCGAGGACCAAGTTTGAGAACCTATGCAATAGTCCAATGTTTTCTTCTGATCCATTTTAGCTGTAGTGTACCAGTGTGAGTAGTATAGGTAGGAGTAGGGTAGGTGTGAGGGTGTACCAGTGTGAGTAGTATAGGTGGGAGTAGGGGAGGTGTGAGGGTGTACCAGTGTGAGTAGTATAGGTGGGGAGTAGGGGAGGTGTGAAGGTGTACCAGTGTGAGTAGTATAGGTAGGAGTAGGGGAGGTGTGAAGGTGTACCAGTGTGAGTAGTATATGTGGGAGTAGGGTAGATGTGAGGGTGTACCAGTGTGAGTAGTATAGGTAGGAGTAGGGGAGGTGTGAGGGTGTACCAGTGTGAGTAGTATAGGTAGGAGTAGGGTAGATGTGAGGGTGTACCAGTGTGAGTAGTATAGGTAGGAGTAGGGGAAGTGTGAGGGTGTACCAGTGTGAGTAGTATAGGTGGGGAGTAGGGGAGGTGTGAGGGTGTACCAGTGTGAGTAGTATAGGTGGGAGTAGGGTAGGTGTGAGGGTGTACCAGTGTGAGTAGTATAGGTAGGAGTAGGGGAGGTGTGAGGGTGTACCAGTGTGAGTAGTATAGGTAGGAGTAGGGGAGGTGTGAGGGTGTACAAGTGTGAGTAGTATAGGTAGGAGTAGGGTAGATGTGAGGGTGTACCAACCAGTGTGAGTAGTATAGGTAGGAGTAGGGAAGGTGTGAAGGTGTACCAGTGTGAGTAGTATAGGTGGGGAGTAGGGGAGGTGTGAGGGTGTACCAGTGTGAGTAGTATAGGTGGGAGTAGGGGAGGTGTGAGGGTGTACCAGTGTGAGTAGTATAGGTAGGGGAGGTGTGAGGGTGTACCAGTGTGAGTAGTATAGGTGGGAGTAGGGGAGGTGTGAGGGTGTACCAGTGTGAGTAGTATAGGTGGGAGTAGGGGAGGTGTGAGGGTGTACCAGTGTGAGTAGTATAGGTAGGAGTAGTGGAGGTGTGAGGGTGTACCAGTGTGAGTAGTATAGGTAGGAGTAGGGGAGGTGTGAGGGTGTACCAGTGTGAGTAGTATAGGTGGGGAGTAGGGGAGGTGTGAGGGTGTACCAGTGTGAGAAGTATAGGTGGGGAGTAGGGGAGGTGTGAGGGTGTACCAGTGTGAGTAGTATAGGTAGGAGTAGGGGAGGTGTGAGGGTGTACCAGTGTGAGTAGTATAGGTGGTAGTAGGGGAGGTGTGAGGGTGTACCAGTGTGAGTAGGGTAGGTGTGAGGGTGTACCAGTGTGAGTAGTATAGGTAGGAGTAGGGGAGGTGTGAGGGTGTACCAGTGTGAGTATTATAGGTGGGAGTAGGGGAGGTGTGAGGGTGTACCAGTGTGACTAGTATAGGTGGGGAGTAGGGGAGGTGTGAGGGTGTACCAGTGTGAGTAGTATAGGTAGGAGTAGGGGAGGTGTGAGGGTGTACCAGTGTGAGTAGTATAGGTAGGAGTAGGGGAGGTGTGAGGGTGTACCAGTGTGAGTAGTATAGGTAGGAGTAGGGTAGATTTGAGGGTGTACCAGTGTGAGTAGTATAGGTAGGAGTAGGGGAGGTGTGAGGGTGTACCAGTGTGAGTAGTATAGGTAGGAGTAGGGGAGGTGTGAGGGTGTACCAGTGTGAGTAGTATAGGTAGGAGTAGGGGAGGTGTGAGGGTGTACCAGTGTGACTAGTATAGGTAGGAGTAGGGGAGGTGTGAAGGTGTACCAGTGTGAGTAGTATAGGTGGGAGTAGGGTAGGTGTGAGGGTGTACCAGTGTGAGTAGTATAGGTGGGAGTAGGGGAGGTGTGAAGGTGTACCAGTGTGACTAGTATAGGTGGGAGTAGGGGAGGTGTGAGGGTGTACCAGTGTGAGTAGTATAGGTGGGGAGTAGGGGAGGTGTGAGGGTGTACCAGTGTGAGTAGTATAGGTAGGAGTAGGGGAGGTGTGAGGGTGTACCAGTGTGAGTAGTATAGGTGGGAGTAGGGGAGGTGTGAGGGTGTACCAGTGTGAGTAGTATAGGTAGGAGTAGGGGAGGTGTGGGGGTGTACTAGTGTGAGTAGTATAGGTGGGAGTAGGGGAGGTGTGAGGGTGTACCAGTGTGAGTAGTATAGGTAGGAGTAGGGGAGGTGTGAGGGTGTACCAGTGTGAATAGTATAGGTGGGAGTAGGGGAGGTGTGAGGGTGTACCAGTGTGAGTAGTATAGGTAGGAGTAGGGGAGGTGTGGGGGTGTACCAGTGTGAGTAGTATAGGTGGGAGTAGGGGAGGTGTGAGGGTGTACCAGTGTGAGTAGTATAGGTAGGAGTAGGTGAGGTGTGAAGGTGTACCAGTGTGAGTAGTATAGGTAGGAGTAGGGGAGGTGTGAGGGTGTACCAGTGTGACTAGTATAGGTGGGGAGTAGGGGAGGTGTGAGGGTGTACCAGTGTGAGTAGTATAGGT
This sequence comes from Taudactylus pleione, assembly GCA_031769625.1. Lineage (NCBI taxonomy): Eukaryota > Metazoa > Chordata > Amphibia > Anura > Myobatrachidae > Taudactylus > Taudactylus pleione. The sequence continues at coordinate 60,889 of JAUIMM010001564.1, forward strand.
AGGAGTAGGGGAGGTGTGAGGGTGTACCAGTGTGAGTAGTATAGGTAGGAGTAGGGGAGGTGTGAGGGTGTACCAGTGTGAGTAGTATAGGTAGGAGTAGGGGAGGTGTGAGGGTGTACCAGTGTGAGTAGTATAGGTAGGAGTAGGGTAGGTGTGAGGGTGTACCAGTGTGAGTAGTATAGGTAGGAGTAGGGGAGGTGTGAGGGTGTACCAGTGTGAGTAGTATAGGTAGGAGTAGGGGAGGTGTGAGGGTGTACCAGTGTGAGTAGTATAGGTAGGAGTAGGGGAGGTGTGAAGGTGTACCAGTGTGAGTAGTATAGGTAGGAGTAGGGGAGGTGTGAAGGTGTACCAGTGTGAGTAGTATAGGTAGGAGTAGGGTAGGTGTGAGGGTGTACCAGTGTGAGTAGTATAGGTGGGAGTAGGGTAGGTGTGAGGGTGTACCAGTGTGACTAGTATAGGTGGGAGTAGGGGAGGTGTGAGGGTGTACCAATGTGACTAGTATAGGTGGGAGTAGGGGAGGTGTGAGGGTGTACCAGTGTGAGTAGTATAGGTGGGGAGTAGGGGAGGTGTGAGGGTGTACCAGTGTGAGTAGTATAGGTAGGAGTAGGGGAGGTGTGAGGGTGTACCAGTGTGAGTAGTATAGGTAGGGGAGGTGTGAGGGTGTACCAGTGTGAGTAGTATAGGTGGGAGTAGGGGAGGTGTGAGGGTGTACCAGTGTGAGTAGTATAGGTGGGAGTAGGGAGGTGTGAGGGTGTACCAGTGTGAGTAGTATAGGTGGGAGTAGGGGAGGTGTGAGGGTGTACCAGTGTGAGTAGTATAGGTAGGAGTAGGGGAGGTGTGAGGGTGTACCAGTGTGAGCAGTATAGGTGGGGAGTAGGGGAGGTGTGAGGGTGTACCAGTGTGAGTAGTATAGGTGGGGAGTAGGGGAGGTGTGAGGGTGTACCAGTGTGAGTAGTATAGGTAGGAGTAGGGGAGGTGTGAGGGTGTACCAGTGTGAGTAGTATAGGTGGTAGTAGGGGAGGTGTGAGGGTGTACCAGTGTGAGTAGGGTAGGTGTGAGGGTGTACCAGTGTGAGTAGTATAGGTAGGAGTAGGGGAGGTGTGAGGGTGTACCAGTGTGAGTATTTAAGGTGGGAGTAGGGGAGGTGTGAGGGTGTACCAGTGTGAGTAGTATAGGTGGGACTAGGGGAGGTGTGAGGGTGTACCAGTGTGAGTAGAATAGGTAGGAGTAGGGGAAGTGTGAGGATGTACCAGTGTGAGTAGTATAGGTAGGAGTAGGGGAGGTGTGAGGGTGTACCAGTGTGAGTAGTATAGGTAGGAGTAGGGGAGGTGTGAAGGTGTACCAGTGTGAGTAGTATAGGTAGGAGTAGGGGAGGTGTGAGGGTGTACCAGTGTGACTAGTATAGGTGGGGAGTAGGGGAGGTGTGAGGGTGTACCAGTGTGAGTAGTATAGGTAGGAGTAGGGGAGGTGTGAGGGTGTACCAGTGTGAGTAGTATAGGTAGGAGTAGGGGAGGTGTGAGGGTGTACCAGTGTGAGTAGTATAGCTAGGAGTAGGGGAGGTGTGAGGGTGTACCAGTGTGAGTAGTATAGGTAGGAGTAGGGGAGGTGTGAGGGTGTACCAGTGTGAGTAGTATAGGTAGGAGTAGGGGAGGTGTGAGGGTGTACCAGTGTGAGTAGTATAGGTGGGAGTAGGGTAGGTGTGAGGGTGTACCAGTGTGAGTAGTATAGGTGGGAGTAGGGGAGGTGTGAGGGTGTACCAGTGTGACTAGTATAGGTGGGAGTAGGGGAGGTGTGAGGGTGTACCAGTGTGAGTAGTATAGGTGGGGAGTAGGGGAGGTGTGAGGGTGTACCAGTGTGAGTAGTATAGGTAGGAGTAGGGGAGGTGTGAGGGTGTACCAGTGTGAGTAGTATAGGTAGGAGTAGGGGAGGTGTGAGGGTGTACCAGTGTGAGTAGTATAGGTGGGAGTAGGGGAGGTGTGAGGGTGTACCAGTGTGAGTAGTATAGGTAGGAGTAGGGGAGGTGTGAGGGTGTACCAGTGTGAGTAGTATAGGTGGGAGTAGGGGAGGTGTGAGGGTGTACCAGTGTGAGTAGTATAGGTGGGAGTAGGGGAGGTGTGAAGGTGTTCCAGTGTGAGTAGTATAGGTGGGGAGTAGGGGAGGTGTGAGGGTGTACCAGTGTGAGTAGTATAGGTGGGGAGTAGGGGAGGTGTGAGGGTGTACCAGTGTGAGTAGTATAGGTAGGAGTAGGGGAGGTGTGAGGGTGTACCAGTGTGACTAGTATAGGTGGGGAGTAGGGGAGGTGTGAGGGTGTACCAGTGTGAGTAGTATAGGTAGGAGTAGGGGAGGTGTGAAGGTGTAGCAGTGTGAGTAGTATAGGTGGGGAGTAGGGGAGGTGTGAGGGTGTACCAGTGTGACTAGTATAGGTGGGGAGTAGGGGAGGTGTGAGGGTGTAGCAGTGTGAGTAGTATAGGTGGGGAGTAGGGGAGGTGTGAGGGTGTACCAGTGTGAGTAGTATAGGTAGGAGTAGGGAAGGTGTGAGGGTGTACCAGTGTGAGTAGTATAGGTAGGAGTAGGGGAGGTGTGAAGGTGTACCAGTGTGAGTAGTATAGGTAGGAGTAGGGGAGGTGTGAAGGTGTACCAGTGTGACTAGTATAGGTGGGGAGTAGGGGAGGTGTGAGGGTGTACCAGTGTGACTAGTATAGGTGGGGAGTAGGGGAGGTGTGAGGGTGTACCAGTGTGACTAGTATAGGTGGGGAGTAGGGGAGGTGTGAGGGTGTACCAGTGTGAGTAGTATAGGTAGGAGTAGGGGAGGTGTGAAGGTGTACCAGTGTGACTAGTAAAGGTGGGGAGTAGGGTGGTGTGAGGGTGTACCAGTGTGAGTAGTATAGGTGGGGAGTAGCGGAGGTGTGAGGGTGTACCAGTGTGACTAGTATAGGTGGGGAGTAGGGGAGGTGTGAGGGTGTACCAGTGTGAGTATTATAGGTGGGAGTAGGGTAGATGTGAGGGTGTACCAGTGTGAGTATTATAGGTGGGAGTAGGGTAGGTGTACCAGTGTGAGTAGTATAGGTAGGAGTAGGGAAGGTGTGAGGGTGTACCAGTGTGAGTAGTATAGGTAGGAGTAGGGGAGGTGTGAAGGTGTACCAGTGTGAGTAGTATAGGTAGGAGTAGGGGAGGTGTGAGGGTGTACCAGTGTGACTAGCATAGGTGGGGAGTAGGGGAGGTGTGAGGGTGTACCAGTGTGAGTAGTATAGGTAGGAGTAGGGGAGGTATGAGGGTGTACCAGTGTGAGTAGTATAGGTAGGAGTAGGGGAGGTGTGAGGCTGTACCAGTGTGAGTAGTATAGGTAGGAGTAGGGGAGGTGTGAGGGTGTACCAGTGTGAGTAGTATAGGTAGGAGTAGGGGAGGTGTGAAGGTGTACCAGTGTGAGTAGTATAGGTAGGAGTAGGGGAGGTGTGAGGGTGTACCAGTGTGACTAGTATAGGTGGGGAGTAGGGGAGGTGTGAGGGTGTACCAGTGTGAGTAGTATAGGTAGGAGTAGGGGAGGTGTGAGGGTGTACCAGTGTGAGTAGTATAGGTAGGAGTAGGGGAGGTGTGAGGGTGTACCAATGTGAGTAGTATAGGTAGGAGTAGGGTAGATTTGAGGGTGTACCAATGTGAGTAGTATAGGTAGGAGTAGGGTAGATTTGAGGGTGTACCAGTGTGAGTAGTATAGGTAGGAGTAGGGGAGGTGTGAGGGTGTACCAGTGTGAGTAGTATAGGTAGGAGTAGGGGAGGTGTGAGGGTGTACCAGTGTGACTAGTATAGGTAGGAGTAGGGGAGGTGTGAAGGTGTACCAGTGTGAGTAGTATAGGTAGGAGTAGGGGAGGTGTGAAGGTGTACCAGTGTGAGTAGTATAGGTGGGAGTAGGGTAGGTGTGAGGGTGTACCAGTGTGAGTAGTATAGGTGGGAGTAGGGTAGGTGTGAGGGTGTACCAGTGTGACTAGTATAGGTGGGAGTAGGGGAGGTGTGAGGGTGTACCAGTGTGAGTAGTATAGGTGGGGAGTAGGGGAGGTGTGAGGGTGTACCAGTGTGAGTAGTATAGGTAGGAGTAGGGGAGGTGTGAGGGTGTACCAGTGTGAGTAGTATAGGTAGGAGTAGGGGAGGTGTGAGGGTGTACCAGTGTGAGTAGTATAGGTGGGAGTAGGGGAGGTGTGAGGGTGTACCAGTGTGAGTAGTATAGGTAGGAGTAGGGGAGGTGTGAGGGTGTACCAGTGTGAGTAGTATAGGTGGGAGTAGGGGAGGTGTGAGGGTGTACCAGTGTGAGTAGTATAGGTGGGAGTAGGGGAGGTGTGAAGGTGTTCCAGTGTGAGTAGTATAGGTGGGGAGTAGGGGAGGTGTGAGGGTGTACCAGTGTGAGTAGTATAGGTGGGGAGTAGGGGAGGTGTGAGGGTGTACCAGTGTGAGTAGTATAGGTAGGAGTAGGGGAGGTGTGAGGGTGTACCAGTGTGACTAGTATAGGTGGGGAGTAGGGGAGGTGTGAGGGTGTACCAGTGTGAGTAGTATAGGTAGGAGTAGGGGAGGTGTGAAGGTGTAGCAGTGTGAGTAGTATAGGTGGGGAGTAGGGGAGGTGTGAGGGTGTACCAGTGTGACTAGTATAGGTGGGGAGTAGGGGAGGTGTGAGGGTGTAGCAGTGTGAGTAGTATAGGTGGGGAGTAGGGGAGGTGTGAGGGTGTACCAGTGTGAGTAGTATAGGTAGGAGTAGGGAAGGTGTGAGGGTGTACCAGTGTGAGTAGTATAGGTAGGAGTAGGGGAGGTGTGAAGGTGTACCAGTGTGAGTAGTATAGGTAGGAGTAGGGGAGGTGTGAAGGTGTACCAGTGTGACTAGTATAGGTGGGGAGTAGGGGAGGTGTGAGGGTGTACCAGTGTGACTAGTATAGGTGGGGAGTAGGGGAGGTGTGAGGGTGTACCAGTGTGACTAGTATAGGTGGGGAGTAGGGGAGGTGTGAGGGTGTACCAGTGTGAGTAGTATAGGTAGGAGTAGGGGAGGTGTGAAGGTGTACCAGTGTGACTAGTAAAGGTGGGGAGTAGGGTGGTGTGAGGGTGTACCAGTGTGAGTAGTATAGGTGGGGAGTAGCGGAGGTGTGAGGGTGTACCAGTGTGACTAGTATAGGTGGGGAGTAGGGGAGGTGTGAGGGTGTACCAGTGTGAGTATTATAGGTGGGAGTAGGGTAGATGTGAGGGTGTACCAGTGTGAGTATTATAGGTGGGAGTAGGGTAGGTGTACCAGTGTGAGTAGTATAGGTAGGAGTAGGGAAGGTGTGAGGGTGTACCAGTGTGAGTAGTATAGGTAGGAGTAGGGGAGGTGTGAAGGTGTACCAGTGTGAGTAGTATAGGTAGGAGTAGGGGAGGTGTGAGGGTGTACCAGTGTGACTAGCATAGGTGGGGAGTAGGGGAGGTGTGAGGGTGTACCAGTGTGAGTAGTATAGGTAGGAGTAGGGGAGGTATGAGGGTGTACCAGTGTGAGTAGTATAGGTAGGAGTAGGGGAGGTGTGAGGCTGTACCAGTGTGAGTAGTATAGGTAGGAGTAGGGGAGGTGTGAGGGTGTACCAGTGTGAGTAGTATAGGTAGGAGTAGGGGAGGTGTGAAGGTGTACCAGTGTGAGTAGTATAGGTAGGAGTAGGGGAGGTGTGAGGGTGTACCAGTGTGACTAGTATAGGTGGGGAGTAGGGGAGGTGTGAGGGTGTACCAGTGTGAGTAGTATAGGTAGGAGTAGGGGAGGTGTGAGGGTGTACCAGTGTGAGTAGTATAGGTAGGAGTAGGGGAGGTGTGAGGGTGTACCAATGTGAGTAGTATAGGTAGGAGTAGGGTAGATTTGAGGGTGTACCAATGTGAGTAGTATAGGTAGGAGTAGGGTAGATTTGAGGGTGTACCAGTGTGAGTAGTATAGGTAGGAGTAGGGGAGGTGTGAGGGTGTACCAGTGTGAGTAGTATAGGTAGGAGTAGGGGAGGTGTGAGGGTGTACCAGTGTGACTAGTATAGGTAGGAGTAGGGGAGGTGTGAAGGTGTACCAGTGTGAGTAGTATAGGTAGGAGTAGGGGAGGTGTGAAGGTGTACCAGTGTGAGTAGTATAGGTGGGAGTAGGGTAGGTGTGAGGGTGTACCAGTGTGAGTAGTATAGGTGGGAGTAGGGTAGGTGTGAGGGTGTACCAGTGTGACTAGTATAGGTGGGAGTAGGGGAGGTGTGAGGGTGTACCAGTGTGACTAGTATAGGTGGGAGTAGGGGAGGTGTGAGGGTGTACCAGTGTGAGTAGTATAGGTGGGGAGTAGGGGAGGTGTGAGGGTGTACCAGTGTGAGTAGTATAGGTAGGAGTAGGGGAGGTGTGAGGGTGTACCAGTGTGAATAGTATAGGTGGGATTAGGGGAGGTGTGAGGGTGTACCAGTGTGAGTAGTATAGGTAGGAGTAGGGGAGGTGTGAGGGTGTACCAGTGTGAGTATTATAGGTGGGAGTAGGGGAGGTGTGAGGGTGTACCAGTGTGAGTAGTATAGGTAGGAGTAGGGGAGGTGTGAAGGTGTACCAGTGTGAGTAGTATAGGTAGGAGTAGGGGAGGTGTGAGGGTGTACCAGTGTGAGTAGTATAGGTGGGGAGTAGGGGAGGTGTGAGGGTGTACCAGTGTGAGTAGTATAGGTAGGAGTAGGGGAGGTGTGAGGGTGTACCAGTGTGAGTAGTATAGGTAGGAGTAGGGGAGGTGTGAGGGTGTACCAGTGTGAGTAGTATAGGTAGGAGTAGGGGAGGTGTGAGGGTGTACCAGTGTGAGTAGTATAGGTAGGAGTAGGGGAGGTGTGGGGGTGTACCAGTGTGAGTAGTATAGGTAGGAGTAGGGGAGGTGTGAAGGTGTACCAGTGTGAGTAGTATAGGTAGGAGTAGGGGAGGTGTGAGGGTGTACCAGTGTGACTAGTATAGGTGGGGAGTAGGGGAGGTGTGAGGGTGTACCAGTGTGAGTAGTATAGGTAGGAGTAGGGGAGGTGTGAGGGTGTACCAGTGTGAGTAGTATAGGTAGGAGTAGGGGAGGTGTGAGGGTGTACCAGTGTGAGTAGTATAGGTAGGAGTAGGGGAGGTGTGAGGGTGTACCAGTGTGAGTAGTATAGGTAGGAGTAGGGGAGGTGTGAAGGTGTACCAGTGTGAGTAGTATAGGTAGGAGTAGGGGAGGTGTGAAGGTGTACCAGTGTGAGTAGTATAGGTAGGAGTAGGGTAGGTGTGAGGGTGTACCAGTGTGAGTAGTATAGGTGGGAGTAGGGTAGGTGTGAGGGTGTACCAGTGTGACTAGTATAGGTGGGAGTAGGGGAGGTGTGAGGGTGTACCAGTGTGACTAGTATAGGTGGGAGTAGGGGAGGTGTGAGGGTGTACCAGTGTGAGTAGTATAGGTGGGGAGTAGGGGAGGTGTGAGGGTGTACCAGTGTGAGTAGTATAGGTAGGAGTAGGGGAGGTGTGAGGGTGTACCAGTGTGAGTAGTATAGGTAGGAGTAGGGGAGGTGTGAGGGTGTACCAGTGTGAGTAGTATAGGTAGGAGTAGGGTAGATGTGAGGGTGTACCAGTGTGAGTAGTATAGGTAGGAGTAGGGGAGGTGTGAGGGTGTACCAGTGTGAGTAGTATAGGTAGGAGTAGGGGAGGTGTGAGGGTGTACCAGTGTGAGTAGTATAGGTGGGAGTAGGGGAGGTGTGAGGGTGTACCAGTGTGAGTAGTATAGGTGGGAGTAGGGTAGATGTGAGGGTGTACCAGTGTGACTAGTATAGGTGGGAGTAGGGGAGGTGTGAGGGTGTACCAGTGTGACTAGTATAGGTGGGAGTAGGGGAGGTGTGAGGGTGTACCAGTGTGAGTAGTATAGGTGGGGAGTAGGGGAGGTGTGAGGGTGTACCAGTGTGAGTAGTATAGGTAGGAGTAGGGGAGGTGTGAGGGTGTACCAGTGTGAGTAGTATAGGTAGGAGTAGGGGAGGTGTGAGGGTGTACCAGTGTGAGTAGTATAGGTGGGAGTAGGGGAGGTGTGAGGGTGTACCAGTGTGAGTAGTATAGGTAGGAGTAGGGGAGGTGTGAGGGTGTGCCAGTGTGAGTAGTATAGGTGGGAGTAGGGGAGGTGTGAGGGTGTACCAGTGTGAGTAGTATAGGTGGGAGTAGGGGAGGTGTGAAGGTGTACCAGTGTGAGTAGTATAGGTAGGAGTAGGGGAGGTGTGAGGGTGTACCAGTGTGAGTAGTATAGGTGGGGAGTAGGGGAGGTGTGAGGGTGTACCAGTGTGAGTAGTATAGGTAGGAGTAGGGGAGGTGTGAGGGTGTACCAGTGTGAGTAGTATAGGTGGGAGTAGGGGAGGTGTGAGGGTGTACCAGTGTGAGTAGTATAGGTGGGAGTAGGGGAGGTGTGAGGGTGTACCAGTGTGAGTAGTATAGGTAGGAGTAGGGGAGGTGTGAGGGTGTACCAGTGTGAGTAGTATAGGTGGGAGTAGGGGAGGTGTGAGGGTGTACCAGTGTGAGTAGTATAGGTGGGAGTAGGGGAGGTGTGAAGGTGTACCAGTGTGAGTAGTATAGGTAGGAGTAGGGGAGGTGTGAGGGTGTACCAGTATAAGTAGTATAGGTAGGAGTAGGGGAGGTGTGAGGGTGTACCAGTGTGAGTAGTATAGGTAGGAGTAGGGGAGGTGTGAGGGTATAGCAGTGTGAGTAGTATAGGTAGGAGTAGGGGAGGTGTGAGGGTGTAACAGTGTGAGTAGTATAGGTGGAGAGTAGGGGAGGTGTGAGGGTGTACCAGTGTGAGTAGTATAGGTGGGAGTAGGGGAGGTGTGAAGGTGTACCAGTGTGAGTAGTATAGGTAGGAGTAGGGGAGGTGTGAGGGTGTACCAGTGTGAGTAGTATAGGTAGGAGTAGGGGAGGTGTGAGGGTGTACCAGTGTGAGTAGTATAGGTAGGAGTAGGGGAGGTGTGAGGGTGTACCAGTGTGAGTAGTATAGGTAGGAGTAGGGTAGATGTGAGGGTGTACCAGTGTGAGTAGTATAGGTAGGAGTTGGGGAGGTGTGAAGGTGTACCAGTGTGAGTAGTATAGGTGGGGAGTAGGGGAGGTGTGAGGGTGTACCAGTGTGAGTAGTATAGGTGGGGAGTAGGGGAGGTGTGAGGGTGTACCAGTGTGAGTAGTATAGGTGGGGAGTAGGGGAGGTGTGAGGGTGTACCAGTGTGAGTAGTATAGGTAGGAGTAGGGGAGGTGTGAGGGTGTACCAGTGTGACTAGTATAGGTGGGGAGTAGGGGAGGTGTGAGGGTGTACCAGTGTGACTAGTATAGGTGGGGAGTAGGGGAGGTGTGAAGGTGTACCAGTGTGAGTAGTATAGGTAGGAGTAGGGGAGGTGTGAAGGTGTAGCAGTGTGAGTAGTATAGGTGGGGAGTAGGGGAGGTGTGATGGTGTACCAGTGTGACTAGTATAGGTGGGGAGTAGGGGAGGTGTGAGGGTGTAGTAGTGTGAGTAGTATAGGTAGGAGTAGGGGAGGTGTGAGGGTGTACCAGTGTGAGTAGTATAGGTAGGAGTAGGGGAGGTGTGAAGGTGTACCAGTGTGAGTAGTATAGGTAGGAGTAGGGGAGGTGTGAAGGTGTAGCAGTGTGAGTAGTATAGGTAGGAGTAGGGGAGGTGTGAGGGTGTACCAGTATGACTAATATAGGTGGGGAGTAGGGGAGGTGTGAGGGTGTACCAGTGTGACTAGTATAGGTGGGGAGTAGGGGAGGTGTGAGGGTGTACCAGTGTGACTAGTATAGGTGGGGAGTAGGGGAGGTGTGAGGGTTTACCAGTGTGAGTAGTATAGGTAGGAGTAGGGGAGGTGTGAAGGTGTACCAGTGTGACTAGTATAGGTGGGGAGTAGGGGAGGTGTGAGGGTGTACCAGTGTGAGTAGTATAGGTGGGGAGTAGCGGAGGTGTGAGGGTGTACCAGTGTGACTTGTATAGGTGGGGAGTAGGGGAGGTGTGAGGGTGTACCAGTGTGAGTATTATAGGTGGGAGTAGGGTAGATGTGAGGGTGTACCAGTGTGAGTATTATAGGTGGGAGTAGGGTAGGTGTACCAGTGTGAGTAGTATTGGTCATGCTTCGTTTTATTAAAACTTGCAACAAGTATAATAATAATAAATACATAAAATGTAAATAAATAATTGCATAAAATCAAAAACTTTATAAAAAAGGCAAAAAAAAATACATAATAATATTACTTCATATTATACTTTTCCTAACCTAATACAAACACTTATCTACCCTACTACCTATATACAATCCACCACCTGCAAGGGAAAACTAAGCAAGGATTTAGAAACCACCTCAAGTAAAAGGAAACTATCTAAATCATACATCAAACCCTAAACTATATTACCCATCACCAACACCTACAGGCAGATGTATGCAAACATTTCCATAAATAAAACAAAATACTTCAAAAAAACCATCTACAAGGGAGTGAAAAAAGAGAAAAGAAAACCCAAATCTGGAATTCAGAGAGACTGTTTGCCACCCACTCAAGGGGGTTTCAACTGGCCCCACCGACGAGACCAGCCGACAGCATCCAACCCCTCCCTATCCAGATCCATCATCCTTCTCACCTCTTGAAGAATCAAACCCACCACATTCCTATAGGGGAGGACCTTTTTCCTTATGGACACCTGACACCGTGCGCTCCACGTGTGAAATCTTAACTGCTAAACTAACTAAATAAATCGTGACTAAATTAAATCCACCGTATCTTCTGACTACCCCATAAACCCACTCAGGGTAACTAAGCCCCGAAAGGCACGGAATACCAATGGCTTTTGACACCTCCTCATAAACCTTTACATTAAAGGGACACTCAAGCAGAAAGTGGTCCATCGTCTCCACCACCCCTGGACTCTCCTCCTGTGGGCAACCACGATCATTGACACTCTTCCACCTGAGATTCTCCCCAACATAGTCTTCCGTGAAAAGAGAGCCAAGCAATGTCTCTAAACTTCTGCGGTATCCTCTGTGAATTTAACAGAGCTAACCCGGCCGAAGCGACATCACTCGGACAGTCCCTCAAGGACAGCTGGTCATGGAATTCTTCTCTCCAACTCCCTTCTAGAGAAGTTTTTGACTTCACTCACCACCATGCCAAAACGCCTCATCACCTTCAAACTCTGGATGACGTAGATCGGGAGGTAACCACACCGAATCCGAAAGCTTTTCACCTGGCCACCCTCTAGCCACAACCTGAGGAAGGGGAACATCCAGAATCTAAATCCCCCCATCCAGAAAATTTCACACTTTTCACGGTTTACCCTGGAGCACGAGGCTTCAGAGTATTCACAGATAAGATGTTCCACATCACGGGCCTCTGACCGTGAGGAGAGAACCACCGTGACATCATCTGCGTAGGCCACCACCTTTAGCAGAAACTCTGGGCTCAGCTGCACCCCACCCACAGTTCCGCTCTCTACCCTTCTGACAAATCGCAAAAACATAGAAGGGGGCTCAGGGGGCATCCCTGACGAACACCAGAGCCTACCCCAAAAGTGGGACCCACCCAACCATTTACAAGTGGGAAGCTCTCGGCCTGACGATAAATAGCCTGCAGCCAATTCACCACCCGCTCTGGAAGACCATACCTTTTCAGTAGGGCCCAAAGGTACTCATGGTTTATCCGATCAAAAGCCTTAGATTGATCCAATGCCAGTAAATACTTTCCACACTTCTCAGCCCTGCACCGCTCAATGACCTCCCGGACACCTAGGACAGCACTAAAGGTGCTACGGCCCTTCACCGTACAGTGCTGAGAGGGGGAAAGCAACAGCTCAGAAAATTCCGATAGCCTATTGAACAGTACCTTTGCCAAAATCTTCCTGTCTGTATTAAGAAGGGCTATGGGGCACCAGTTCTCAATACGGGACGGATCCTTTCCTTTAGACAGTAGTATAAGGGCAGATAACCTCATGGAAGGAGGGAGGACTCCCTCATCCAGGCTCTCATTAAATACTTCCACAAGGCGAGGAATTAAGAGGTCTGAAAAGGTCTTATAGAATTCAGATGTTAAACCATTCGGTCCTGGAGATTTTTTGGAGTTTAACCCCTCTATCGCTATCTTAACTTCCTCTGCCGTTATATCATCACTCTCCAAAGATTCAGAAGAAACAACCTGAGAACCCAAACCTGGTGTCCTCCTCAGAAATTCCTCCATCCTCTCCCTGATGAGTGAATGCTCAGATAAAAGATCTGAATAATAGGACTCAATCACTTCCAGAATGCCCTTCTTATCAATATGAAGAACACCCTGTCCATCCTTCAATCCCCTGATCTCTTTGGCATCAGCTGACCTCCTACAGCTCTGGTAGGGATCTGGCGAGTGGTATGTTCCATAATCCCTCTCCAGAACTAAGGATGCCAGTCGGTTGTACTGAAACTCCTTCATCCGAGCCTTCACCCGGGAGATTTCCCCACTATCTCCCTCCTCAGAGATAAAGAGATCCAATTTCTTTCTCAGGCTATGGTAGATGTTACGTCTTAACAAGTTTTTTTTAGCAATAGACCCACGGAAAAACTTCCGGATTCTCTTTTTAATCACCTCCCACCACTCAGATCTACTCCAACCCGCCTCCAAAAGTGTCTCCTGAGATTGAAAGAAGACCCTAAAGGATTGTCTAACGCTCTCTTCCAAAAGCTCTGAGTTCAATCGCCACAGGCCCCGCCCTTTCTGAGGGGTTTCTGAGGCATTCAAAGTCACTGAGAAAAAAGCGTGATCGGAAAACTTCACTAACCTCACCCCTAAAGATGAGGTCTTTGAAGATTCCTTAACAAAAAACCTATCTATTCTAGATCTATGACTACCACTAAAAAAGGTGAAACCTGTGAGGTCTGGGAAATGCCGAATATGCACATCTACCAGACCCGCCTGTCTAATCATGCTAACTAAAAAATTGGAGTCATAGCCCAGAGTTTTCTTTGAGCCTCCCCTATCTTTTGGCCTAATTATGGTATTAAAATCACCACCAAAGACAACTTGCTGGGCCGTAAAAAGAAAAGGTTTTATCTCCATGAAGAGACATTTCCTATCCCACTGTGACTGAGGACCATAAATATTAATTAACCTAAGGTCCTGTCCCTTCATGTTGATATCCAAAATCATACATCTACCTGCTTGCAACTCTATAACCTTGTACACAGTTACCATGTCAGTAAAAAGCACTGCCACCCCACCGTACGGCTCGGCCGCAAGAGACCAGTAAGAAGGACCCCTCCTCCACTCACGCTTCGCTTTGTGGAGGAGATCCAAGTTACTAATCCTAGTCTCCTGCAAAAACAAAAAATCAACCTCAACCGTGTTGAAAAGATCAAAGGCCATTATACGAGCACGTTCAGAAACTACGGAAGCCACATTAATCGTGGCACATCGTATGGGTTGGGGATCCATGATGTATAGATTATTAAATGCAAGACCTTGCTTACTTTTACCTTGCACAATTCCCAGCACCAAATCCACCACAAAACTACAAGCTAACCCTACTCGGGCCAGCCTTCTCTTCCATAGCGACAACTGTCACTACCCATTCCTCCCTTATTCCCTGACAGTCTACAGGGACCTTCTCCCCCGTACGAGAAGGCTCAGGATCAGGAGGTTTGGGTACAAACTTGATAACCTGATGCTCAGTACCAGGTACCAGTACCTGACTCGGCCCTACACAGGATCCTTGGGACACACCTTGAGCCACCCTATCCTCCTCCGTACCCTGGGTCTCCTATCACCGTCACTTCCTCCACCACACTCCCTAAACTGCACATATTTTCCTCTTCCAGCTGAGTTCCAGCAGGGTCACACTCTAATCCCTCCCCATCACCTTCCTCCTGATCTGATCTCTTTCTCCTCCTTTTATTCCTGTCCTCCCCCCTTCAATTTTATTAACTTTCTTTGCCACTGTCCTTGCTTGCTTCTTATCCTTCCCTGTTACCAAAATCAATTCACCCCCACTCCTCATTACTTCCTCCTCATCAGAGGAAAATACATCAAATTTGTTGCTTAGCACAACTTGCACATCTTCACCTTTCCTCTTTTTCTTATTTCCTCTCCTTACCTCCTGAAAAGGTGCCTCCTCTACCTGTTTCCCTTGCACCTGCTTTACATGTTCATCTACACCTAGTGGTTCTTTTTGTCTCACCACCTCCTCCTCCCTTCTTGGTTCTGGCCTAACCTCCTGCCCACTATTATGGCTGGCCCGAGGACATCTGCTATACGGGTGGCCTTCTTCCCCGCATAAATTACATTTGACCACCCCACATTCCCTGGATACATGGCCGATCTTATTACACAATGAACATTTCACCACGTTACATTCGCTGCTCAGATGCCTGAAATCCCCGCACTTAAAGCAGTTCTTGGTTGACCCTGGTAGAAGAATTGCACTCGATCCCTGCCAATGTACTCAGTGGACGGTACATGGATGAATCCTCTGTCAGAATGACGCAGCTTTACCAGGGCCTCTCAAGCTCCCCCCCATACCCCCATTGTATATCCAGATTTGCTTAGGTCAGACTGTATATCACAATATCTGGACAACCAGTACGCAATATCTTGGACAGGAATGGACTCATTCCTCACTAGAATATGCACCTTCACTTTATCATGATTTGGAACCAAATTTACTCTGTACATATCATATGGTTTTGACATTTTACATGCCTGCCATTTTGTCCAGAACTCTTGTAGTCCCTGGTAGGATGAAAAACTCAAATCAAACTCTGCAGATGTGACCGGGTGTATGCAAGCATATAAATGTGAGGGTTTAAACCCCAGACCAAAAATCATTTTTAAGAAAGTCTCCTTTGTAGGAACTTCCCCCTCTCCTGCCCACCGGAACTGGATTAAATTTCTCCTTTTTCCAACCTGGCCTGCTGCACCCGGCATTTGTGGACCAGCATTATTCACATTCATATTGAAAGCATTAGATCTTGTCACCATTTTAGCATACGATATACTTCCAGGAACAGTCTGTTTGTCCGATACGTTTGTTACCACACTCCCCCCACCCTCTCTCCTTCTTACATTATCACAAATTATTTTAGCTGCCTCTGCAGCCCTGGCTGGTACAAGCATCTTATCTTCTTATCTCCATAAACAGTTTCTATTACTTTAATCTGCTCCTCCGGCAGCCCAGTCTTTTCTAATGCAGGCATTCCTTGTGCAAATTGTCTTTCCTTTATGCGCCCTTCTAAACCAGTACCATGCGGCAACCTCCTTGTACCTATAACCTTCTCGCCCTGCACGTCTCCGGGTACAATCCCCAGAGCCTCCCCAGTAACAGGTAATTCACCTGCCACTGCAGATTCACCTGGAGATCCCCCCTCAGTGCCACTTTTCTGTAAAGCTTCCTCAAGCCTTAATTCCGCCATAACAACCTCCATTTGAGCCTGGAACACCACGCCCTCTGTGTTCCTGGCTCCGCCATCTGCCATCACTACAGGTGGAAATAGTTCATGCCGGGCACTGTCAGGCTCAGCCATCACCGGCCACCTCTTACCTGCCTTACCCCCAGCACCCGGCACACTGTTACTCACCTGCACGACAGCCGGCTCACCGAAAGCGCCCTTTTCCGCACCATCCTCCACCTCAGGCTCGCAAGACATCACTGTGTCCCCTGCCATGGACTACTCCTGGGAATCAGCAATCACAGCACCAGACACCACCACCTCTGTCATAACTTTATCCTCCATATTTACTGCATCTTCAGCTGTATTAGACTCAGCTACTGCTGCTGCCCCCAGCTGTATACTCTCTGCCTGGACATCAGCTGTTTTAGACTCATCTACTGCTGCTGCCTCCAGCTGTATACTCTCTGCCTGGACATCAGCTGTATTAGACTCAGCTACTGCTGCTGCCTCCAGCTGTATACTATCTGCCTGGACATCAGCTGTATTAGACTCATCTACTGCTGCTGCCTCCAGCTGCATACTCTCTGCCTGGACATCAGCTGTATTACACTCAGCTACTGCTGCTGCCTCCAGCTGTATACTCTCTGCCTGGTCATCAGCTGTATTACACTCAGCTACTACTGCTGCCCCCAGCTGTATACTCTCTGCCTGGTCATCAGCTGTATTAGACTCAGCTACTGCTGCTGGCTCCAGCTGCATACTCTCTGCCTGGACATCAGCTGTATTACACTCAGCTACTGCTGCTGCCCCCAGCTGTATACTCTCTGCCTGGACATCAGCTGTTTTAGACTCATCTACTGCTGCTGCCTCCAGCTGTATACTCTCTGCCTGGACATCAGCTGTATTAGACTCAGCTACTGCTGCTGCCTCCAGCTGTATACTATCTGCCTGGACATCAGCTGTATTACACTCAGCTACTGCTGCTGCCTCCAGCTGTATACTCTCTGCCTGGTCATCAGCTGTATTACACTCAGCTACTGCTGCTGGCTCCAGCTGCATACTCTCTGCCTGGACATCAGCTGTATTACACTCAGCTACTGCTGCTGCCCCCAGCTGTATACTCTCTGCCTGGTCATCAGCTGTATTAGACTCAGCTACTGCTGCTGCCTCCAGCTGTATACTCTCTGCCTGGACATCAGCTGTATTACACTCAGCTACTGCTGCTGCCCCCAGCTGTATACTCTCTGCCTGGTCATCAGCTGTATTAGACTCAGCTACTGCTGCTGCCTCCAGCTGTATACTCTCTGCCTGGTCATCAGCTGTATTACACTCAGCTACCGCTGCTGCCTCCAGCTGTATACTCTCTGCCTCAACATCAGCTGTATTACACTCAGCTACTGCTGCTGCCTCCAGCTGTATACTCTCTGCCTGGTCATCAGCTGTATTAGACTCATCTACTGCTGCTGCCCCCAGCTGTATACTCTCTCACTGGTCATCAGCTGTATTAGACTCAGCTACTGCTGCTGCCCCCAGCTGTATACTCTCTGCCTGGACATCAGCTGTATTAGACTCAGCTACTGCTGCTGCCTCCAGCTGCCTCCTCTCTGCCTGGACATCAGCTGTATTACACTCAGCTACTGCTGCTGCCTCCAGCTGTATACACTCTGCCTGGTCATCAGCTGTATTAGACTCATCTACTGCTGCTGCCCCCAGCTGTATACTCTCTGCCTGGAAATCAGCTGTATTAGACTCAGCTACTGCTGCTGCCTCCAGCTGTATACTCTCTGCCTGGACATCAGCTATATTACACTCATCTACTGCTGCTGCCCCCAGCTGTATACTCTCTGCCTGGACATCAGCTATATTACACTCATCTACTGCTGCTGCCCCCAGCTGTATACTCTCTGCCTGGACATCAGCTGTATTAGACTCAGCTACTGCTGCTGCCTCCAGCTGTATACTCTCTGCCTGGTCATCAGCTGTATTAGACTCATCTACTGCTGCTGCCTCCAGCTGTATACTCTCTGCCTGGTCATCAGCTGTATTAGACTCATCTACTGCTGCTGCCTCCAGCTGTATACTCTCTGCCTGGTCATCAGCTGTATTAGACTCATCTGCTGCCTCCAGCTGTATACTCTCTGCCTGGACATCAGCTGTATTAGACTCATCTACTGCTGCTGCCTCCAGCTGCCTCCTCTCTGCCTCAACATCAGCTGTATTACACTCAGCTACTGCTGCTGCCTCCAGCTGTATACTCTCTGCCTGGACATCAGCTGTATTAGACTCATCTACTGCTGCTGCCTCCAGCTGCATACTCTCTCCCTGGACATCAGCTGTATTAGACTCATCTACTGCTGCTGCCCCCAGCTGTATACTCTCTGCCTGGTCATCAGCTGTATTAGACTCATCTACTGTTGCTGCCCCCAGCTGTATACTCTCTGACTGGTCATCAGCTGTATTACACTCAGCTACTGCTGCTGCCCCCAGCTGTATACTCTCTGCCTGGAAATCAGCTGTATTAGACTCAGCTACTGCTGCTGCCTCCAGCTGTATACTCTCTGCCTGGTCATCAGCTGTATTATACTCAGCTACTGCTGCTGCCACCAGCTGTATACTCTCTGCCTGGTCATCAGCTGTATTACACTCAGCTACTGCTGCTGCCTCCAGCTGTATACTCTCTGCCTGGATATCAGCTGTATTACACTCAGCTACTGCTCCTGCCTCCAGCTGTATACTCTCTGCCTGGATATCAGCTGTATTAGACTCAGCTACTGCTGCTGCCTCCAGCTGTATACTCTCTGCCTGGTCATCAGCTGTATTAGACTCAGCTACTGCTGCTGCCTCCAGCTGTATACTCTCTGCCTGGATATCAGCTGTATTACACTCAGCTACTGCTGCTGGCTCCAGCTGTATACTCTCTGCCTGGACATCAGCTGTATTAGACTCAGCTACTGCTGCTGCCCCCAGCTGTATACTCTCTGCCTGGACATCAGCTGTATTACACTCAGCTACTGCTGCTGCCTCCAGCTGTATACTCTCTGCCTGGTCATCAGCTGTATTAGACTCATCTACTGCTGCTGCCTCCAGCTGTATACTCTCTGCCTGGATATCAGCTGTGTTAGACTCAGCTACTGCTGCTGCCTCCAGCTGTATACTCTCTGCCTGGACATCAGCTGTATTATACTCAGCTACTGCTGCTGCCCCCAGCTGTATACTCTCTGCCTGGATATCAGCTGTATTACACTCAGCTACTGCTGCTGGCTCCAGCTGTATACTCTCTGCCTGGACATCAGCTGTATTAGACTCAGCTACTGCTGCTGCCCCCAGCTGTATACTCTCTGCCTGGACATCAGCTGTATTACACTCAGCTACTGCTGCTGCCCCCAGCTGTATACTCTCTGCCTGGACATCAGCTGTATTACACTCAGCTACTGCTGCTGCCTCCAGCTGTATACTCTCTGCCTGGACATCAGCTGTATTACACTCAGCTACTGCTGCTGCCTCCAGCTGTATACTCTCTGCCTGGACATCAGCTGTATTAGACTCAGCTACTGCTGCTGCCCCCAGCTGTATACTCTCTGCCTGGACATCAGCTGTATTACACTCAGCTACTGCTGCTGGCTCCAGCTGTATACTCTCTGCCTGGACATCAGCTGTATTAGACTCAGCTACTGCTGCTGCCTCCAGCTGTATTCTCTCTGCCTGGTCATCAGCTGTATTAGACTCAGCTGCTGCTGCTGCCTCCTGCTGTATACTCTCTGCCTGGACATCAGCTGTATTAGACTCCATTACTGCTGCTGCCTCCAGCTATATACTCTCTGCCTGGACATCAGTTGTATTAGACTCAGCTACTGCTGCTGCCTCCAGCTGTATACTCTCTGCCTGGTCATCAGCTGTATTAGACTCAGCTACTGCTGCTGCCTCCAGCTGTATACTCTCTGCCTGGATATCAGCTGTATTAGACTCAGCTACTGCTGCTGCCTCCAGCTGTATACTCTCTGCCTGGTCATCAGCTGTATTAGACTTAGCTACTGCTCCTGCCTCCAGCTGTATACTCTCTGCCTGGTCATCAGCTGTATTAGACTCAGCTACTGCTCCTGCCCCCAGCTGTATACTCTCTGCCTGGATATCAGCTGTATTACACTCATCTACTGCTGCTGCCTCCAGCTGTATACTCTCTGCCTGGACATCAGCTGTATTAAACTCCATTACTGCTGCTGCCTCCAGCTGTATACTCTCTGCCTGGTCATCAGCTGTATTATACTCAGCTACTGCTCCTGCCTCCAGCTGTATACTCTCTGCCTGGTCATCAGCTGTATTACACTCAGCTACTGCTGCTGCCACCAGCTGTATACTCTCTGCCTGGTCATCAGCTGTATTACACTCATCTACTGCTGCTGCCTCCAGCTGTATACTCTCTCCCTGGACATCAGCTGTGTTAGACTCAGCTACTGCTGCTGCCTCCAGCTGTATACTCTCTGCCTGGACATCAGCTGTATTATACTCAGCTACTGCTGCTGCCCCCAGCTGTATACTCTCTGCCTGGACATCAGCTGTATTAGACTCAGCTACTGCTGCTGCCTCCAGCTGTATACTCTCTGCCTGGATATCAGCTGTATTACACTCAGCTACTGCTGCTGGCTCCAGCTGTATACTCTCTGCCTGGACATCAGCTGTATTAGACTCAGCTACTGCTGCTGCCCCCAGCTGTATACTCTCTGCCTGGTCATCAGCTGTATTACACTCATCTACTGCTGCTGCCTCCAGCTGTATACTCTCTGCCTGGACATCAGCTGTATTAGACTCCATTACTGCTGCTGCCTCCAGCTGTATACTCTCTGCCTGGTCATCAGCTGTATTACACTCAGCTACTGCTGCTGCCTCCAGCTGTATACTCTCTGCCTGGACATCAGCTGTATTAGACTCAGCTACTGCTGCTGCCTCCTGCTGTATACTCTCTGCCTGGTCATCAGCTGTATTACACTCAGCTACTGCTGCTGCCTCCTGCTGTATACTCTCTGCCTGGTCATCAGCTGTATTAGACTCAGCTACTGCTGCTGCCTCCTGCTGTATACTCTCTGCCTGTTCATCAGCTGTATTACACTCAGCTACTGCTGCTGCCTCCAGCTGTATACTCTCTGCCTGGACATCAGCTGTATTAGACTCAGCTACTGCTGCTGCCCCCAGCTGTATACTCTCTGCCTGGTCATCAGCTGTATTAGACTCAGCTACTGCTGCTGCCCCCAGCTGTATACTCTCTGCCTGGTCATCAGCTGTATTACACTCAGCTACTGCTGCTGCCTCCAGCTGTATACTATCTGCCTGGACATCAGCTGTATTAGACTCATCTACTGCTGCTGCCTCCAGCTGTATACTCTCTGCCTGGACATCAGCTGTATTACACTCAGCTACTGCTGCTGCCTCCAGCTGTATACTCTCTGCCTGGACATCAGCTGTATTACACTCATCTACTGCTGCTGCCTCCAGCTGTATACTCTCTGCCTGGACATCAGCTGTATTAGACTCCATTACTGCTGCTGCCTCCAGCTGTATACTCTCTGCCTGGTCATCAGCTGTATTACACTCAGCTACTGCTGCTGCCTCCAGCTGTATACTCTCTGCCTGGACATCAGCTGTATTATACTCAGCTACTGCTGCTGCCTCCAGCTGTATACTCTCTGCCTGGACATCAGCTGTATTATACTCAGCTACTGCTGCTGCCTCCAGCTGTATACTCTCTGCCTGGATATCAGCTGTATTACACTCAGCTACTGCTCCTGCCTCCAGCTGTATACTCTCTGCCTGGATATCAGCTGTATTAGACTCAGCTACTGCTGCTGCCTCCAGCTGTATACTCTCTGCCTGGTCATCAGCTGTATTAGACTCAGCTACTGCTGCTGCCTCCAGCTGTATACTCTCTGCCTGGATATCAGCTGTATTACACTCAGCTACTGCTGCTGGCTCCAGCTGTATACTCTCTGCCTGGACATCAGCTGTATTAGACTCAGCTACTGCTGCTGCCCCCAGCTGTATACTCTCTGCCTGGACATCAGCTGTATTACACTCAGCTACTGCTGCTGCCTCCAGCTGTATACTCTCTGCCTGGTCATCAGCTGTATTAGACTCATCTACTGCTGCTGCCTCCAGCTGTATACTCTCTGCCTGGATATCAGCTGTGTTAGACTCAGCTACTGCTGCTGCCTCCAGCTGTATACTCTCTGCCTGGACATCAGCTGTATTATACTCAGCTACTGCTGCTGCCCCCAGCTGTATACTCTCTGCCTGGATATCAGCTGTATTACACTCAGCTACTGCTGCTGGCTCCAGCTGTATACTCTCTGCCTGGACATCAGCTGTATTAGACTCAGCTACTGCTGCTGCCCCCAGCTGTATACTCTCTGCCTGGACATCAGCTGTATTACACTCAGCTACTGCTGCTGCCCCCAGCTGTATACTCTCTGCCTGGACATCAGCTGTATTACACTCAGCTACTGCTGCTGCCTCCAGCTGTATACTCTCTGCCTGGACATCAGCTGTATTACACTCAGCTACTGCTGCTGCCTCCAGCTGTATACTCTCTGCCTGGACATCAGCTGTATTAGACTCAGCTACTGCTGCTGCCCCCAGCTGTATACTCTCTGCCTGGACATCAGCTGTATTACACTCAGCTACTGCTGCTGGCTCCAGCTGTATACTCTCTGCCTGGACATCAGCTGTATTAGACTCAGCTACTGCTGCTGCCTCCAGCTGTATTCTCTCTGCCTGGTCATCAGCTGTATTAGACTCAGCTGCTGCTGCTGCCTCCTGCTGTATACTCTCTGCCTGGACATCAGCTGTATTAGACTCCATTACTGCTGCTGCCTCCAGCTATATACTCTCTGCCTGGACATCAGTTGTATTAGACTCAGCTACTGCTGCTGCCTCCAGCTGTATACTCTCTGCCTGGTCATCAGCTGTATTAGACTCAGCTACTGCTGCTGCCTCCAGCTGTATACTCTCTGCCTGGATATCAGCTGTATTAGACTCAGCTACTGCTGCTGCCTCCAGCTGTATACTCTCTGCCTGGTCATCAGCTGTATTAGACTTAGCTACTGCTCCTGCCTCCAGCTGTATACTCTCTGCCTGGTCATCAGCTGTATTAGACTCAGCTACTGCTCCTGCCCCCAGCTGTATACTCTCTGCCTGGATATCAGCTGTATTACACTCATCTACTGCTGCTGCCTCCAGCTGTATACTCTCTGCCTGGACATCAGCTGTATTAGACTCCATTACTGCTGCTGCCTCCAGCTGTATACTCTCTGCCTGGTCATCAGCTGTATTATACTCAGCTACTGCTCCTGCCTCCAGCTGTATACTCTCTGCCTGGTCATCAGCTGTATTACACTCAGCTACTGCTGCTGCCACCAGCTGTATACTCTCTGCCTGGTCATCAGCTGTATTACACTCATCTACTGCTGCTGCCTCCAGCTGTATACTCTCTCCCTGGACATCAGCTGTGTTAGACTCAGCTACTGCTGCTGCCTCCAGCTGTATACTCTCTGCCTGGACATCAGCTGTATTATACTCAGCTACTGCTGCTGCCCCCAGCTGTATACTCTCTGCCTGGACATCAGCTGTATTAGACTCAGCTACTGCTGCTGCCTCCAGCTGTATACTCTCTGCCTGGATATCAGCTGTATTACACTCAGCTACTGCTGCTGGCTCCAGCTGTATACTCTCTGCCTGGACATCAGCTGTATTAGACTCAGCTACTGCTGCTGCCCCCAGCTGTATACTCTCTGCCTGGTCATCAGCTGTATTACACTCATCTACTGCTGCTGCCTCCAGCTGTATACTCTCTGCCTGGACATCAGCTGTATTAGACTCCATTACTGCTGCTGCCTCCAGCTGTATACTCTCTGCCTGGTCATCAGCTGTATTACACTCAGCTACTGCTGCTGCCTCCAGCTGTATACTCTCTGCCTGGACATCAGCTGTATTAGACTCAGCTACTGCTGCTGCCTCCTGCTGTATACTCTCTGCCTGGTCATCAGCTGTATTACACTCAGCTACTGCTGCTGCCTCCTGCTGTATACTCTCTGCCTGGTCATCAGCTGTATTAGACTCAGCTACTGCTGCTGCCTCCTGCTGTATACTCTCTGCCTGTTCATCAGCTGTATTACACTCAGCTACTGCTGCTGCCTCCAGCTGTATACTCTCTGCCTGGACATCAGCTGTATTAGACTCAGCTACTGCTGCTGCCCCCAGCTGTATACTCTCTGCCTGGTCATCAGCTGTATTAGACTCAGCTACTGCTGCTGCCCCCAGCTGTATACTCTCTGCCTGGTCATCAGCTGTATTACACTCAGCTACTGCTGCTGCCTCCAGCTGTATACTATCTGCCTGGACATCAGCTGTATTAGACTCATCTACTGCTGCTGCCTCCAGCTGTATACTCTCTGCCTGGACATCAGCTGTATTACACTCAGCTACTGCTGCTGCCTCCAGCTGTATACTCTCTGCCTGGACATCAGCTGTATTACACTCATCTACTGCTGCTGCCTCCAGCTGTATACTCTCTGCCTGGACATCAGCTGTATTAGACTCCATTACTGCTGCTGCCTCCAGCTGTATACTCTCTGCCTGGTCATCAGCTGTATTACACTCAGCTACTGCTGCTGCCTCCAGCTGTATACTCTCTGCCTGGACATCAGCTGTATTATACTCAGCTACTGCTGCTGCCTCCAGCTGTATACTCTCTGCCTGGACATCAGCTGTATTATACTCAGCTACTGCTGCTGCCTCCAGCTGTATACTCTCTGCCTGGACATCAGCTGTATTATACTCAGCTACTGCTGCTGCCTCCAGCTGTATACTCTCTGCCTGGACATCAGCTGTATTAGACTCCATTACTGCTGCTGCCTCCAGCTGTATACTCTCTGCCTGGTCATCAGCTGTATTACACTCAGCTACTGCTGCTGCCTCCAGCTGTATACTCTCTGCCTGGTCATCAGCTGTATTACACTCAGCTACTGCTGCTGCCTCCAGCTGTATACTCTCTGCCTGGTCATCAGCTGTATTAGACTCAGCTACTGCTGCTGCCTCCAGCTGTATACTCTCTGCCTGGTCATCAGCTGGTAGGTTTGTTTCACTTTCAGTTGCACAGACAGGCTGTGGGATGCTGATGCTGCTGCAATCACCAGGTACACTGATAACACCTGTCTCCATGGGTGTCGGCCCTGATTGGACCTTTGCATGAACTGGTAACCCTTTCACTGCTGCTTGCATCTGCTTTTCCTTTTTTTCCAAGCGCTTTTCTTGCAATTTATTTTTAACCCTTCCCAGAGTTACAGAAAGGGTCTCAATCACTTCTTTTAACACTGGTTTCTCCCATTTATAGCAGGTATTTCTTTTTTTCTTCTTATCATTAATTCTGGTCTGTATACGCTTTGCCTCTCTTTGTAATTTGTAATCAAATGATTCCTCCTCCTCCTCCTCCTCATCTTCCTCTTCATCCCCAGTATCACCAGGGGATCCAGGAACATTCTCCAAGGCATCAAGGGGCCTCATCCCCCCACATACTTCACTACCCCCTGGGCAGACAGTAGCTTCTGTCACTCCACCCTGTGTTACATCACACAGGGGAGCACCCTGGGAGAGTTTGTGGGAATCCGACTGTGGCTCCAGTTTCTTCACTGGGGCCACAGTGACAGGGTAGGTAGCTTCCAGCACTGCTCGACCCTTTGTTCCATTACATAGGGGAGCACCCTCAGACATAGGGGGAACAAGCTGTGGTTCCAACTGCACAGAAGCCGGGCTGATGATATTGCCTCCACTGTCACTCATGCTGCTTCCTGATGATCCGGACTGGCCTGCCGCACTAGTTATCCGGACACCATGAGTCTTTGCTTTGGCTTTTGCTTTAGAGCCCGAGCCACGGGCTGAACGTCGGGAGCACTCTCCCCCAGGAGGATCCATCCCCCTGGGGAAGCCAGCAGGGAGTCTCCCTGCAGACACGGGACACACCTGCAGCAGCTAGAGCTCTCCTCCACACAACCTCCTCACAGCTCAGACAGCACACACTGCAGAGTCTCCGCCCCCAGGATAGGTGGGAGTAGGGTAGGTGTGAGGGTGTATCAGTGTGAGTAGTATAGGTGGGAGTATGGTAGGTGTGAGGGTGTACCAGTGTGAGTAGTATAGGTAGGAGTAGGGGAGGTGTGAGGGTGTACCAGTGTGAGTAGTATAGGTAGGAGTAGGGGAGGTGTGAGGGTGTACCAGTGTGAGTAGTATAGGTAGGAGTAGGGGAGGTGTGAGGGTGTACCAGTGTGAGTAGTATAGGTGGGGAGTAGGGTAGGTGTGAGGGTGTATCAGTGTGAGTAGTATAGGTGGGAGTATGGTAGGTGTGAGGGTGTACCAGTGTGAGTGGTATAGGTGTGAGTAGGGTAGGTATGAGGGTTTACCACTGTGAGTAGTATAGGTGGGAGTAGGGGAGGTGTGAGGGTGTACCAGTGTGAGTAGTATAGGTGGGAGTAGGGTAGGTGTGAGGGTGTACCAGTGTGAGTAGTATAGGTAGGAGTAGGGTAGGTGTGAGTGTGTACCAGTGTGAGTAGTATAGGTGGGAGTAGGGGAGGTGTGAGGGTGTACCAGTGTGAGTAGTATAGGTGGGAGTAGGGTAGGTGTGAGGGTGTACCAGTGTGAGTAGTATAGGTAGGAGTAGGGTAGGTGTGAGGGTGTACCAGTGTGAGTAGTATAGATGGGAGTAGGGTAGATGTGAGAGTGTACCAGTGTGAGTAGTATAGGTAGGAGTAAGGAAGGTGTGATGTTGTACCAGTGTGAGTAGTATAGGTGGGATTAGGGTAGGTGTGAGGGTGTACCAGTGTGAGTAGTATAGATGGGAGTAGGGTAGGTGTGAGGGTGTACCAATGTGAGTAGTATAGATGGGAGTAGGGTAGGTGTGAGGGTGTACCAGTGTGAGTAGTATTGGTGGTAGTAGGGGAGGTGTAAGGGTGTACCAGTGTGAGTAGCATAGGTAGGAGTAGGGGAGGTGTGAGGGTGTACCAGTGTGAGTAGCATAGGTAGGAGTAGGGGAGGTGTGAGGGTGTACCAGTGTGAGTAGTGTGGGTGGGAGTAGAGTAGATGTGAGTGGTATAAGTGGGAGTAGGGGAGGTGTGAGGGTTTACCAGTGTGATTAGTATAGTTAGGAGTAGGAGAGGTGTAAGGGTGTATCAGTGTGAGTAGTATAGGTGGGAGTAGGGTAGGTGTGAGGATGTACCAGTGTGAGTAATATAGGTGGGAGTAGAGACGATGTGAGGTTGTACCTGTGTTAGTAGTATAGGTCAGAGTAGGGTAGGTGTGATGGTGTATCAGTGTGAGTAGTGTAGGTGGGAGTAGGGGAGTTGTGAGGGTGTACCAGTGTGAGTAGTATAGGTGTGAGGGTGTACCAGTATAAGTAGTATAGGCAGTAGTAGGGTAAGTTGACATTTTAACCACATCCTCTATTGGAGATACATCGATGATGTGTTCTTTATCTGGAAATTGCTGACAAACTTCCTCATGTATATAAATGATAACATCTGAATAATACAATGAACGCAATTTTCTAGACATCACTGTCTTCATTGAAGACAATACCATAAACATACCAAAAACTGGTAGATGTTTATAGCTACATTTTATGAAGCAGCTGACACCACCCAAAGTGGTTACGCAACATACCTATCAATCAATTCAGAAGGACAAAATTGTACATGCGATGAAGACTACCAATGGCATGAAAGATCAGTTCATATCTAAGAAATATGATAAAACCCTTGTAGAATTTGACAAATCAGCCAGGGTAAAGAAAGAGACACTTCTAGCGTACAAACTAAGACCCACAGAACACAACAATCCCAATGAAACATCTCTCAACTCAGTAGAGCCAGGATACTAGGAGACTTCAGGGAATACTGCGCAATCACTGGCACATTCCTAGCAGATATTCTATTGTCCAGACCCATCATAAACTACAACAATAGCACCAGACCTAGGGAGGAAATGAGTTAACAACCACATCTTATCATTACCTATCTAGACTACACTTAGGGGCATATTCAATTGGGCACAATGTTTAGTGAGGTAAAAAACCTTGCGCCCCCTAGCACCCAATTTTGGAATACTGTGGGTATGCGCGCTCCCAATACCCACGGTTTCCAATTTAAAAAAGTGGCCGCAACATGTAAGAAAAAATATAAAAAAAATTCAGCACTTACCTGCCTGCAGGTCTCCGGTGGTCTCTGGGGCTCCCCGTGGCCTCCCCTCTGTCTTCTCACTGGAGAGGGGGCTACGGGGAGGCTCCAGGGGCTGGTGGGAGGGGCAAGGGCTGCTGGGAAATTAATTCTCCCAGCGCCCATTCTGGGGGGGGGCACACAGACACTGGGGGGGCCACACAAACCGGAGGTCACACTCACATACCCATTTTCCAACAGTAATAAACACACAAACTGACATAATCACCCTGCTGCAGAAGACCCGGCTTCCTACGCTGTATAAAGAAGACACTGCTTCGGAAGGTAAGTAAGTAAGGATTTTTTGCTATTCTCGCACCCAATTGAATATGCCCCTTAAGCTGGGTACACACTAAATGATGTGTGTACCCACCGATGCTACTGATGACCCCCTGCCAACGGGTCGACATATCGGGTGGCCGGTACACATTAGACAATCCAGTGCTCGATCGCCCAATATGTCAGCCCCTGCCACATCCCACCGCATGGGGTCGTCAGTCACATTGTCAGGTTGAGATGCATGTAGGGCTGACCTGACGATGCGGCTGACAACCCAGCTGGTGGGCACAACGGCCAACATATTGGGTATGCACTTGACGATTTGTTCCGATCTATCGGAATCCAGCAAATCAATCAAAATATTGTTAAGTGTGTACCCAGCTTTACACAAAAAACGAAGTGTGGCTTTTACATATTGCAACTAGTGCACATATTGTTGAGCACTCACACACAGCACCAAAGGTGTACACAAATTTACCCTGAATCAGTAAAAACAGGATTTTGGTACTTACTGATAAATCCCTTTCTCAGATTCCACAGGGGACACTGGAGTCTCATAACAGTGGGGTATAGATGTGTGCTAACCGGGAGTTGGCACTTTAAATTTAGAAAGTGTGACTAGCTCCTCCCCACTGTCGAAGCTGGATAATTGGCTGAGACAAGATCAGTTTAAAATTGGATTGCAGCGACGCCATCTTGCGACTGGCCGCAAGACGCCATCTTGGAAATGAGATCGCAAGACGCCATTTTGCGAATGGCCACCTAAGCACCACTTTAGATAAACTCACACTTTAGTACATGTGGCGATAATACTATTAGCATCATGCAATTGCATCTTTCACCATTTCTCATACACACATTAATACGCACAATTGCGCTGTTAACTAGTCGCATATTAGCGAATGCATCCTGTATGAAAATGCTGAATATTAGCTTCATGCACACGCATCTGCCCCAAGTTAACTAGCGTCTTTACATCAAACCCCACATACTCACATACAAGGTTCCATAAGCTTTAAGGTATAAGATTCAAGTATGCACATTTATTATAATTGCTAGGAAATAAAGATTATTTCATAACTAAGGTTTTATACGTGATAAGTAAGCCATGTTTGGTATTGTACTGATGCGTACTCTCTCAACAGTATTCCGGTAATATCGATGGAGAGATCGCAACATGCATTCTCAACTTATGGACCGCAGAGACTTCAAGCTACAAAATGTATATTATATGAACAACTGTTAGGATTTGCATGAGGCGGGAAACCAGAGACCACCAGTTGTTAGAGGCTGGACTGTGTCTATTTGAACCAACCTGTTAAATGCCTTGTAACATATGCCCTCTCCTTTAGGACCAATGGTATTAGCAACAAACTTCTCTATTGTGTTGTTTATTCCTGGGGGGTATAAATATGTGTGCTCTGACCCTGGGTTCCTAGTCTTCGTGCTGAATGCTGATTGACGAGGGGTTTCTTGCTGATGCCTACATCTGGACCAGAGAGCGCTGCGTATGTATAATTGTACTTGGGTCTGTATAATTTCTTTGCGCTAAGATTATATGAGGATCATAGCGTGTAACTGCTGTACTTTTACTTGAATAATACTTTGTGCTTTGGAACCACAGGTTCTAGGTCTGGAGTCTTTATTTACTGTATGACTGCATACACAAAATAGCGTCATCCTTAGAGGTTTATAGGAAGTATATTAGGAGTTATAGGCAGGGTTATTTATATGGTTCAAAGGCATTATCGTTACCCTCTATACCCCCCTACAAGCCAGTCTTAGGAAACTGTGCCAGAGGAGAGCTGGAATGACAAAATGCATAGGAGGAGGTGAAGCAAGTACACATAATAACAACACATAACGTGTAAAAAGATTCTAAAAAACAGTAGAAAAAGAAAAACCACCAGTCATAACGTAGAATGACAACCAACCATGGCAGGAAGGACAGCGCCGGGTGGACCTCCAGTGTCCCCTGTGGAATTGAAAAAAGGGATTTATCAGTAAGTACCAAAATCCTGTTTTTTCCCTCATCCACTAGGGTACACTGCAGGCTTCATGACAGTGGGGATGTCCCAGATCTCCCATCCCGGGTGAGAGAGCGCTGAGAACCCTGCAAAACAGCACGGACATATTGTGACGCAGAGGCCGCAAACGTATCAAAAAGATAAAACCAAGTGGCCGCTCAACTAGGTTGAGCCATGGAAATCCCGTGAGCAGCCGCCCATGAGGGACCCACCGACCGCATGGTATGCGCTGTGATGGAAGCCAGAGGTTCCTTGGAGGAGGCCACATAGGCCTGCCTGATGGTCAGACTGATCCAGCATGCAATAGTCTGCTTGTAAGCCAGCCAACCAGGACAAGCAACATCATACTGGACAAACAGGGAATCTGTTTTCCATAGAGATGCGGTCCTATCCACGTAGATCCTGAGAGCTCTAACAACGTCCAGGGATCTGGAAGTGGTGAATGCTCTGGAGGAACCAGTACCACAATAGGCTGGTTTATGTGGAATGCAGAGACCACTTTAGGAAGGAATGCCATCTGCGTACAGAGTTCAGCCCTATCCGCATGGAATACCAAGTACGGAGGACGACAGGAAAGACCCCCGAGCTCCGACGCTTGCGTGGTGGAAGCCAGGGTTAGGAGAAGTACCACCTTCCATGAGAGGTACTTAAACTCAACCATCTGTAATGGTTCAAACAGCAAAGATTGCAAGAAAGAGAGGACGAGATCCAAATCCCACAGAGCCATGGGAGGGACAAAGGGATGTTGCAAATGGATAACCTGCTAAAATGTCTGAACATCCGGGAGTAAGGTCAGTTTCTCCTGGAAGAAAATGAACAGTGCGGAAACCTGAACCTTTAGGGACCCAAGATGGAGGCCCGCTGAGAATCCTGCCTGCAGGAAAACAAGGAGCCTGGATACCTTAAATGCTGTGGGCGATCCCCGTGGTTCACACCAGATCATATAAGCCTTCCAGAAATGGTGGTAGTGTCTGGAAGTAACTTCCTTCTGGGCCCGGAGCATGGTAGAGATCACAGTAGATGGGATCCCATTTGACCTTAAGATTGCCCTTTCAACAGCCTTGCCATCAAACATAGCCGACACACTGTCAAACGTAGCCGCCTTAAGTCTGGATAGACAAAAGAATCCTGAGGCAGTAGATCCTCTCACAGTGGTAGAAGCCACGGATCGTCTATCAGCAGTAGATGAAGGTTGGAATACCAAGCTCTGCGGGGCCAATCTGGAGCCACTAAGAACCTGGCCCTTTCCCTCTTTATGCGTTGCAGAAGCCGAGGCAGAAGAGGAATTGGCAGAAACAGATAGACGAATCGGAACCGCCAGGGTGTTGAGTGCATCCAGTAACACGGCCTCCTGGTCTCTTGTCCGAGAGCAGTACAGAGGCAGTTGGGGATTGTGTATGAATATGCTGTTGAAAGACCTGGGGATGGAGCGCCCACTCCCCAGGATGTACGTCCTGACGACTGAGGTAGTCGGCCTCCCAATTGTCCATGCCTGGAATAAATATTGTTGATATTGCCATGGCAAATTCTTCCACCCAGAGAAGAATGCAGCTTACCTACTTCATTGCTGCCCAACTTCTGGTGCCGCCTTGTTGGTCTATGTACACCACCGTCATGGCGTTGTCTGACTGGACTCTGATGGCTTCACCCCACAACAGGTGATGCGCTAGTTGAAGAGCATAAAACACTACGCATAATTCCAAGATGTCTATGGGCAGTCTCGCTTCCTGTGGTGTCCAGCAGCCCTGGAAGTGGTTCATCAGAGTCACTGCCCCGCACCCCCTCAGACTTGAGTCTGTGGTGAGAAGAATCCAAGCCCATATTCCGAACCTCTTGCCCTCCAACAGGTGAGATGAATTCAGCCACCAGAGAAGAGATATCCGAGTTCTGGGGGCCAGCTTCACTCGTTGGTGAAGGAATAGATGGAATCCTGACCACTGGGAAAGGAGGTCCAATTGAAAAGGCCTGGAGTGGAAGTGGCCGTATGGAATGACTTCAAAGGTTGCAACCATCTTCCCTAGGAGTCGTATGCAAAGGTACACTGATACTCGGCAATGTTGTAAGATCAGCCACACCATCTCCTGAATGGAAGTTGCTTTTTATTGAGCAAGGAAGACCTTCTGACTTACCATGTCCAGAATCATTCCCAGAAATTGAAGCCTCTGTGTTGGCTGCAGATGGGACTTGGGAAAGTTCAGGATCCACCAGTGTCATATGAGTCAGAAGTCTCTTTTAAGGAAATGGCCCTGGTACTGGCAAAACCATCTTTTGGACAGACAAGACACTAAGGGATCTACCGAGGGTGGAGTCTCGCATAGCTTCCTGCTTTCTGTAGGGAAAGGGGAGGAGGACAAAAGTCGACGGGATATCTGAAATTTTTTATCCGGGTGTTTCCAGGCAGTGGTCAGGATAGAATCCAGCTCTTCAGATGCTAGAAATGAGGCAGCCTATCTTTGCTTTTTACTAAAGATAGATGGGCGAGCAGAGCCCTGGTCCTCTTCCGCCAAGTTTAATACCTGGCGTATTGCTAAAATCAGAGCTTCTATCCCTTGGGACAAAGGTTCCGGATTTTCTGGAACCTGTTCGTCCACAGAACCATGAAACTCGCCCTCCTCTAGTGGGGGCATAGCCTCATCCTCAGAGAGGGTAACAGCCTCTTCTTGGGAACCTGTGGTGAAGTCCCCGCAGAAGGGGTGCAGGATGTGGTCATGGCTTTTGTGAGCCCCTCCACTGACTTAGCTAGGGAACGAGCCCAGGCTGGCTCAGGGGGGAGAGGGTAGAACTCTGAGATCTGGAAACCTCTCTATCCTTACGAGAGGCCTCCAGAACTGCGCTGCCCAAGATGGCGGTTCCTGCATCTGGGGTGATTCTTGAGGCTGCTGCTCTGAATCACAACTGTCACACAACAGGGAGCTAGATGATTGTCCCTGTGTAAACGTTTCTGCGCACTTTGTGCAAGAACAGCTTTCTGTGAAGCTTTAGATCCTCTTCCAGCCATGGTACACAACACTGACATACAAACAATACAGTAGAGTAAGAGTAGAGGCCGAGGGCCTGATTCAGCGAGGAACGCACAGGAGAGAACGCACGCACTTGGCCGATGTTTCCATACTGCGCATGCATGTGTGCGAACTTCCCAGTGCGATCAGGTAAGCATACGCAGACTACACACAGCGTGTACGCAGACCATTTCCAATATTGATTGATAGGAAGTGCTGTTTGTGGGTGGTGACGGGGGTGGTCAGGCGAACGCAGCCGTGCCTGTGTGTTGGGACACCATTTTAGGGACGTCCATAATTAAGCCAGTGCGGTGACGGACGTAGTGATGACACTCTAATTGCCACTATCCTGTATGAGGTCTGGTCAACCACTATTATGCAAATGTGGTCGATGGTTCTCAATGTTACCGATGTTTACGCTATCTTGCGTACTGATCAGGCTGTGAGTAAAGGGAGATGGATGGCTTAATATAGCGCTGGGCATCTGCATCTTGTGTTGTTATCTCTGTGCCTATGCATTGATTAGCATATCCTCGCAGCGGCTGGGTGCGTGCTCTGCTAGCGTGCGTTCCTTGCTGAATCAGGCCCTGAGATATATAGTAGGAGATAAGGGCAGAGAAGGAGGAGAGCAACACCCCAAAAGTGCTATGCATAAATCACAGCAATAATATAACACTGTGCTCCTATAAAGCGTCACCCCACCGATCACTCACAATCCTGGGGAGGCTGACTCCGTCTCAGCGCTGTCAGAATGATCAGGGCAGCCCAGCAGCAACTGTAGCAGTACTGTAATGGCCGTCGGCTGTGCTATGGAAGCGCCGGGCTGGCTGGGAGCAAGGAGCAGACCTCAGCACTAGGCTCGGCCCCCCCGCTATGGCAACTATTTTAAATACTGTATATGGTGCCCGCAGACTGCCGCTGCTAGTACACACCGCCTTTTTTTGTGCCTGGCAACCGCGCTAATCGGGGAGCCAGGATAATACAGTAATTGCTAAGGCTGCCAGGGGCGGTGAAGCTAAAGGGGGACCGCGACGTTCACTGCATGCAGCGCGTCCTGGTACTACCCCAGAGACAGTGGTCTCTGTACCCATGGACCCATGTGCAAGCTGTTAGCAGCTGCGATCGCGTCGTGCCGGCAGCTCCATCGTCGCAAACAGGCAGGGTCAGCCAGCCGCCTGTCATGTCCTTAATGCTTGTTTCTCCTTCATCCACTAGGGGACACTGTAGCCACAGTACAATTGGGTATAGAAGTGGGTTAACCGGGAGCTGGCACCTTTCATAAAAAACTTGAATGGTAGCTAGCTCCTCCCCCTCTATACCCCCCCCCCCCCTGGTCAGTCTAAAAATTGTGCCCTGGGAGCTGGTCCTGTGCTCCTATAGGCACACTTAAAGACTAGATCTTCAATCAATGCAAATGAGGATACAGACAGGCAGCCCACTGCCCCTGCCTATCTGCACCGCTGGAGCTGCCGGGGAGACCTCACCGCTACTGCCTGCGGTCTGCGCTGAGGTCTCCAGCTATAGAGACCTCAGTCTCTGGGGAGCCCTAGACGCGCTGCATGCGGCACATGTCACGGGCTTCCCCCAGCTAAAACCCCGCCGCTGGCAGTTATGGCAGATGTCAGGTTAGTGCGTCCTGACTACCTGACTAGCGGGTGAGCCAGGACTTCAGGTAGGTACACAAAAAGAGCAACATCTGCTAGCGCTGAAAAGGCACCATAGCGGAGGGGGCGGAGCCTAAGTTGACTTCTGCTCCTGACTCCCAGCAACCCCAGCGCTTCTTCAGTAGATGCTGGGGGCCATTTTAGAAGGGCTGCTCGTGGAGGCTGCACAAAAACGGCTACAATAAGGCCACTATAAGGGGTTTTTTTCAGGCTCTTTATAGCTCTATTAATTACAGCTACATAGGGTGCATAGCAATCTCCCCCTCTGCCCCCCTTTGATACTGTGTGGTCTCTGTATCTGTCCCCTCACCTAGTGTGTGTGTGTTTGTGTGTGTGTGTGTGTGTGTGTGTGTGTGTGTGTGTGTGTGTGTGTGTGTGTGTGTGTGTGTGTGTGTCTGTGTGTGTGTGTGTGTGTCTGTGTGTGTGTGTGTCTGTGTGTGTGTCTGTGTGTGTGTGTCTGTGTCTGTGTGTGTGTCTGTGTGTGTGTCTGTGTGTGTGTGTCTGTGTGTGTGTGTCTGTGTGTGTGTCTGTGTGTCTGTGTGTGTGTGTGTGTCTGTGTGTGTGTGTGTGTGTGTGTGTGTGTGTGTGTGTGTGTGTCAGTGTGTGTGTGTGTCTGTGTGTGTGTGTGTCTGTGTGTGTGTGTGTGTGTCTGTGTGTGTGTGTCTGTGTCTGTGTCTGTGTGTCTGTGTGTGTGTCTGTGTGTGTCTGTGTGTGTGTGTGTGTCTGTGTGTGTGTGTGTCTGTGTGTGTGTGTGTGTCTGTGTGTCAGTGTGTCAGAGTGATGCAGCATGGCTTCCAAGAGATCTAAAGCTGCACAAAAATCCTTTTCATGCAAAAAATGTGCAGAGAAGTTCACACAAGAACAATCTAACTCTTCTCTGCTGTGTGATAAGTGTATGTCTCAGCCTCAGGTTGCCGACACATCATCCCAACCGTTATGGTCTGGTCAGATAACTTTGGTTATGACTAGACTGTCTGAAGAGCATGCAGCAGTTCACAGAGACAGGGAAGTGATCAGTCATAGATCACCTGAACCAGATTGGGCACGTTGTTTAGCCAAATCGGTGGAGGGACTTACTAAAGTTATGTCCCAGGCCCCTCCTGCTGCCTCGTCATATAATGTCCCTAATAAGAGACTTATCCAGAATCCCTTACATTGGGATGATTTGGATGATGATGAGGTGCAGGAGCCAGAGGAGGACGAGGTTCAAGAAGAGGTTCAGTTTCATGATGAATCAGAACCTATATCACAGGGCGTAGATGCATTAATCACAGCAGTACGCCAGGCCTTACATATAGAAGACTCAGAGGTGACTTCTAAACCGTCTATTTTTGGTAAGAGATTCAGACAGGCTGTCACTTTCCCAGCTTCTGAGGAGTTGGATGATATACTAACGTCAGCGTGGAAACACTCTGATAAGAGGTTTCAAATTTCTAAGAAACTTTCATCTCATTATCCATTTCCACCAGATAGTAGGAAATTATGCCAAACACCACCAGCAGTAGATCCCTCAGTATCCCGTCTTTCTAAAAAGACAGTGCTTCCTGTATGCGGGGCTGTTTCCTTAAGGAGTCCTCCGACAGAAAGCTGGAAAACACGCTAAAATCCATATATACAGTGGCAGGAGTATCACTTCATCCAGCACTGGTTAGCTGTTGGGTAAATAAGGCTATCGAAGCCTGAGCTACACAGCTCGCAGAAGGTCTCAGGACCGGAACACAAACTAAAGATCTTATTCAGCAGGCAGAACAGATTGCAGAATCAGCCGCTTTCCTTTCTGCTAGATCTTCGGCTTTAGCTATATCAGCCAGGAGAGCCCTTTGGCTGCGTCAATGGCATGCAGATGCAGAGTCCAAGAGAGCAGTAGAAGCTCTTCCTTTTACCGGGGACGTTTTTTTCTGAACGGAGTTAGATAAGTGGATCTCACAGGCTACAGGTGGGAAATCCACTTATCTACCAACTGCGGCTCCTCCCCATAGACATTCTACCGCAGGACCCTTCTTTCGGTCCTTTCGTGCCCCCGGTAGGTTTAGAGGACACTCCAGAGGAGCTCCGGCTTTCGCCCGTGGGTCTAGAGGCCACGGTAGAAATGCGACATCCTCTACATCCGGATCCCTGCAGGACAAAGCAGCAGCAAACCCTCCGCATGACTCTCTCCCTTCTCAGTTAGGGGATCACAGGATGGGAGCTCGTCTTCTATACTTCAGGGAAGTGTGGATTAAGGCTTTGCCTGGATGCCTGGGTCAGGGACATCATTACCCATGCTCTGAAGTTGGACTTCAGAATAGATCCGCCTTCTCGTTTTTTCACAACCGGTTTGCCACTGGCATCATAAAAGCGAGTGGTTATTCTAGATGCAATACAGAAGCTGTTATTGTCCCAAGTGGTAGTGAATGTTCTGACCCATCAGAGAGGTCAGGGTTTTTATTCCAGCTTGTTTGTGGTGCCCAAGCCAGATGGTCAATGAGACCCATTCTCAATCTCAGGGATCTAAACCCTTATCTTCGAACCTTAAGGTTCAAGATGGAGTCTCTCCAATCTGTTATAGCAGGACTCGAGAAAGACGAGTTTCTTGTGTCCCTAGACATAAAGGATGCCTATCTCCACATCCCCATCTGCCATTTCTTTGATTTGCGGTCCTAGACTCGCATTTGCAATTTCAGGCCCTACCTTTCGGTCTTTCGTCGGCTCCAAGAGTATTCACAAAAGTCATGGCCTTCATGATGGCCCTGCTGCGACTTCAGGGGGTAGTCATTATCCCATACCTAGATGACCTCCTGATCAAGGCCCCGTCAGTAGCTCGCTTGTTACTAGACATTCAAATAACACAGAATCTTCTCTTGCAACACAGGTGGATTCTAAATTTCAAGAAATCCTCCCTGATTCCGACACAGCGTCTGTTATTCCTGGGCATGATATTGGACACATGGTGCGCCTGATTATGTGGCATCGCAGAGTGTCAGTACATCTTTGTATCCACCTGCTAGGGAAGATGGTGGCGACTTTCGAGGCGATTCAGTATGCGAGGTTTCACACCCACCCCTTTCAGTTGGACCTTCTTTCCTAGTGGTCAGGATCCCACCTCTTCCTCCACTAGCAAGTCCCTTTGTCTCCCCAGACACGAACATCTCTCATTTGGTGGTTGAATCCATCGCACCTGCTGACAGGACAACGATTCGCAGTATGGAATTGGATTCTCCTCACCACAGACGCAAGTCTAAGAGGGTGGGGAGCAGTGACCCAGGGAAGACATTTTCAGGGGCACTGGACTCAGAGGGAGGCAGGTCTGCCCATAAATATTCTAGAGCTAAGAGCAGTATTTTATGCTCTCCAGCTGGCGCATCCTCTGTTACAAGGTCAGGCAATCTGAGTACAGTCGGACAATGCAACAGCAGTCGCTTATATAAACAGACAAGGCGGCACCAAGAGCAGAGCCGCCATGAGGGAAGTAAGCAGAATCCTGCTTTGGACAGATGAATTCGCAGTGGCAATCTCTGCTATCTTCATCCCAGGAGTGGAAAACTGGGACGCTGATTATCTCAATCGGCAGGACATTCATCCAGGGGAATGGTCACTCAATCTTCAGGTATTTCACCAACTCTCAGGTGGGGTCGTCCACAGGCCGATCTCATGGCATCGAGGATGAACCACAAATTACCAATCTACTGTTCCCAGACCAGGGACCCACAGGCAGCAGCAGTGGATGCACTGACAACACCGTGGAGGATGCACTACGTATACTTATTCCCTCCTTTCCCGCTAATTCCTCGCTTACTTCAGAGAATCAAATGAGAGAATGTCAGAGTGCTATTCATAGCACCAGATTCGCCCAGACGAGTGTGGTACTCGCAGATAACGAATCTGTTGGTAGACGAGCCATGGCCACTTCCTCTTCAAGACGACCTCCTTCTTCAGGGGCCGTTTATTTATCAGGACTTAAGGTGGCTTTGTTTGACGGCAAGGCTACTGAAAGAGCCGTCCTCAGACAGAAAGGAATCCCATTAAGCGTAATTCCTACCATGATTAGGGCTTGGAAGGAGGTTACGTCTCAGCATTACTATCGAATATGGAAAGCTTATGTCACTTGGTGTGAAAGACGCAATTCACCTCCATCAGTATTTAAGGTATCACGTCTCCTTCTTTTCCTTCAGGCGGGCTTAACAGCGGGGCTTCGTCTGGGTTCCATTAAGGTACAGATATCCGCTGATCCATTCTCTTTCAGAAGAAATTGGCTTTATTGCTGGATATCCAGACTTTTCTCCAAGGAGAAGTCATACTTCAGCCTCCTTTTGTGCCTCCTATGGCACCATGGGACTTAGATTTGGTATTGGCTTTTTCTCCAGTCTGAAACCTTCGAGCCGCTACAGAGGGTGGAGATAAAGTACTTAATTTGGAAGGTGGTTCTCCTTCCGGCACTCGCCTCAGTGAGGTGTGTGTCTGAACTGGATGCTTTATCATGCCGCCCTCCTTATCTCATTTTCCACGAAGATAGGGCAGAATTACAGTACACAAAATTCCTTCCTTCCAAAGGTAGTCTCTGCTTTTCATATAAATCAACCAATTGTGGTCCCTGTGTTTAAGGATGACTCTCCAGCTTCTAAATCCTTAGACATAGTCAGAGCCCTCTGGATTTATGTCGACAGGACTGCTTCGCTCCATAAATCGGCTGTTTTGTTTGTTCATTTTGATTTGGCCCGACCAGGTTGGCCGGCTTCCAAACAAACTATTTCCAGATGGATATGTCTGACTATCAGACAGGCTTATGTGGCAGCTTCCAGACAACCACCGGCTTCCATTACAGCGCATTCTACACGCTCGGTAGGACCTTCATGGGCGGCTGCTCGTGGGGTTTCTTTAAACCAGCTTTGTCGAGCAGCCACTTGGTCCGGCAAGCACACGTTTCTTAGATTCTACCATTTTTATACTTTTGCGGCCCCCGCTTCAGAGTTTGGCCGTGCAGTTTTGCAGGGTTCTCAGCGCTCTCCCACCCGGGATGTGAGCTCTGGGATGTCCCCATTGTACTGAGACTCCAGTGTCCCCTAGTGGATGAAGGAGAAATTAGGATTTTGGTACTTACCAATAAATCCCTTTCTCCGATTCCACAGGGGACACTGGATGCCCACCCTGCGCTGTTCTACCTGAATTTGTTACTATTTCCAGATTCAGACGGTTGTTTATGTTCCTGTTGTCTGATTGGAATGTTGGTTTGTTTTTTATTAACCTTCTTTATATATGAATGCTGTAGCTTCTCTGTCTCCTTCTCCTTACTTTCCAGCTCCCCTCGGGCACAGTTGTTTAGACTGACCTGGGGGGGTATAGAGGGGGAGGAGCTAGCCACCATTCAAGTTTTTATTAAAGGTGCCAGCTCCCGGCTAACCCACTTCTATACCCCATTGTACTGAGGCTCCAGTGTCCCCTGTGGAATCAGAGAAAGGGATTTATCGGTAAGTACCAAAATCCTAATTTTGGGATCTTCTTTACCTATCTATTAAACTAACTATGCCCTGAGGAGAAGCACAAAGTATGACCAGCTTCCATGGGCACAATACTAAGACTGGCTTGTAGGGAGGAGCTAGTCACACTTTCTAAATTTAAAGTGCCAGCTCCCGTTTAGCACCATCTATACCCCACTGTCAAGAAGCCTCCAGTCCCCTAGTGGATGAAGGAGAAAATAGAAGTACAGCATCAAGTAGTACATAACGTGTTTCCTAGAACAAGTGATTTATCTAGCAGAATACCCATGTGGGCTACAATACGTGGGCAGAACAATGAGGAACATATAAGGAAAGGGCTGGGACCTCATTGCCTGTCCTATCATGGAAGTAACCCCACGGGCCTGACTTTATAGGAATCAAACATGTCAAATGAAACTGGAGAGGTGGTAACTGAAAAAATGTCTAAGAGGAAAATTTTGGATTGATAAAAGAAGAACCCTCTGTGCGGAGGCTTAATGAAGATAGAGAGATTGATGTGTGATTTAGCCCCGGAAACACAACATCGATGTTCATTGACTTAGATCAATTTCGAAAAATGTTAAATCGACCTTTAGTAAATTTACTGCTAATTTATTGTTGCCTCATTGTGCAACTTTGTTTCCTATTTGTTATTGCTGAGACTGTATAACTATTTCTGCAATCGTTTCATGTGCATATAAGTACTTTTACTGTATATTTGTGACTTGTGTCTATGCATCTAGATTACAATGATGTAGTATTATTTTATACATATCAGACTCCTCCTTATTCCACAGATATAGCTCAGAGCAACTGGGTTATATTTTGCTCTTTGTCATTTATTTTAGTCTTTGCCCGGATACACCAGATAATAGCTACTGATGGTGCATATTCCATGGGTGCCGCTTAATTCATGGAAACCAGGTTGGGGACAGGATGTATCATACATCACATAGGGGTGTATGTACTAAGCAGTGTTAGGAGACAGAGTCAAAAGTGATAAGGTACCAGCCAATCAGCTCCTAACATCTCACAGGCTGTGTTTGAAAAATGACAGTTGGGAGCGGATTGGCTGGCACCTTATCACTTTTCACTCTCTCCTAACACTGCTTAGTAAATAGACCCCATATTGTCTTATTACTTGGATAGTGGCTCTTCTTATCACTCAGGAGTCCTATTACGCATGCCTGGCCGTCAGCCTTTTGGATCCTTCCCCAGGGACCTTGTACCCACTGGCATTGTGTATCAGGTACAAGCTCTGGAAAGTTACGCTTTTCGGAGCTTGATGCATATGGGGATTGTGGCAAACCTCTAACAGTGGTAGTTTTCAGAGGATTGACTGCATTTTACTGTTAGTACATCCCGTTCTGGGTGAGACCTTCCCACATCCCTGGATGAGCCAGTAGACTCTCAAATGAAATTCTCAAACTCATAATTCATTTTTTGACTGCAGATTTTAAAAAATAAATATATAAAATAGACACTGAAAATGCTGCTTTCTGAATCCGGGGTGCACACTTGGTCTATGGACCAGGCAGAATGACCAAACGACCAATTTTGGTAAGCATACTCATCAAATTGCCGCACTATATGTTTGGCCATACGTTGCAGCTGTGATGTCATTGCCGCTGATTCCTGTGACCAGCATATAGGTCAGTGTACACACGAGCAGATGTAAATGACAGATCTTCCAGATATATTGCATCTGCCATGCTGCACACTCAATAAGATATATCTGTGAAAGTCGTTATTCACAGACATATCGTGTGTACACACAGGGCCATTGAGAGCCCTGCAGGGCCCCGGTAAAGAGGGGGCGTGGCCTAATCGCAGGAGGCGTGGATACGCCCCCTCGAATAAAAAAGTACAAAAAAGGATACATGTGCAGCGCCGCTGCGCGCCGGGGAGGGGGGCACGGTGAGCCCCTCAGCCCAGCGCGATCAGTGTGATCGCTCCCCCCCTCAGGCATAGGAGATTGCTCGCTGCTGCCAAGCAGCAGCCATAGCAATCTCCCGCTGCATCACAGCACACGCTGAGTGCTGGGAGATAGTGAGGAGGGAGGGGGGGTGGCGGCGCTGGACCCGGGCCCCTCTGGAAGCCCGGGCCCAGGTAAATTGTACCCGCTCCCCCCCTCTCGGCGCCCCTGTGTACACACGGCCAGATACACTGAATGATATATTGCTCGCCGGCTGTACAAATGATAAATCGTGCAGTGTACCCAGCATAAGTGCTCATACCCTGTGCTGTGGGAGCTCCGAGTTTATACAGGTGAAAGTTATTACCCTAACAATTGGCTTTCGATTAGTGACTACCTGTAATTCATTTAAAAAGGGTCAGATTTTTAGTTAATTCAAATAACATTAGTAATACTGCGAATCTTAAGGAAAGCTGCGACAAAGAGATCAAAGAGAAGTGTAAGAAAATAAAAATAAAGTTTTATAGACAGACACAAGATAGGAAAAAGCTACAAAATAATATCAAAGAGCCGGTCTATCACAGTGAGCGGTGTGGTTTAAATTGTAAGGAAACGGAACCTGCAACATACCCGTCAGGTACCACTCAGGGACTGCCTACACAAGGCCATCCAACAGTGCCCAATACAGGGGTGAGGGTGCACCAGTCACCTATATCAGGAGCTCTGCATACACCTGGCATGTATGAGAGGGGGCTAGGAAGAGACCACTATCACTGTGCAGGAGATACAGAGCTCAGTGGGTGAGACTGGGGTGAGGGTGCACCAGTCACCTATATCAGGAGCTCTGCATACACCTGGCCTGTATGGGAGGGGGCTAGGAAGAGACCACTATCACTGTGCAGGAGATACAGAACTCAGTGGCTGAGACTGGGGTGAGGGTGCACCAGTCACCTATATCAGGAGCTCTGCATACACCTGGCCTGTATCGGAGGGGGCTAGGAAGAGAACACTATCACTGTGCAGGAGATATAGAGCTCAGTGGATGAGACTGGGGTGAGGGTGCACCAGTCACCTATATCAGGAGCTCTGCATACACCTGGCCTGTATGGGAGGGGGGCTAGGAAGAGACCACTATCACTGTGCAGGAGATACAGAACTCAGTGGCTGAGACTGGGGTGAGGGTGCACCAGTCACCTATATCAGGAGCTCTGCATACACCTGGCCTGTATGGGAGGGGGCTAGGAAGAGACCACTATCACTGTGCAGGAGATGCAGAGCTCAGTGGCTGAGACTGGGGTGAGGGTGCACCAGCCACCTATATCAGGAACTCTGCATACACCTGGCCTGTATGGGACGGGGCTAGGAAGAGACCACTATCACTATAGAGGAGATACAGAGATCAGTGGGTGAGACTGGGGTGAGAGTGCACCAGTCACCTATATCAGGAGCTCTGCATACACCTGGCCTGTATGGGAGGGGGGCTAGGAAGAGACCACTATCACTGTGCAGGAGATACAGAGCTCAGTGTGTGAGACTGGGGTGAGAGTGCACCAGTCACCTATATCAGGAGCTCTGCATACACCTGGCCTGTATGGGAGGGGGGCTAGGAAGAGACCACTATCACTGTGCAGGAGATACATAGCTCAGTGGATGAGACTGGGGTGAGTGTGCACCAGTCACCTATATCAGGAGCTCTGCACACACCTGGCCTGTATGGGAGGGGGCTAGGAAGAGACCCCTATCACTGTGCAGGAGATACAGAGCTCAGTGGGTGAGACTGGGGTGAGGGTGCACCAGTCACCTATATCAGGAGCTCTGCATACACCTGGCCTGTATGGGAGGGGGCTAGGAAGAGACCACTATCACTGTGCAGGAGATACAGAACTCAGTGGCTGAGACTGGGGTGAGGGTGCACCAGTCACCTATATCAGGAGCTCTGCATACACCTGGCCTGTATGGGAGGGGGCTAGGAAGAGACCACTATCACTGTGCAGGAGATATAGAGCTCAGTGGATGAGACTGGGGTGAGGGTGCACCAGTCACCTATATCAGGAGCTCTGCATACACCTGGCCTGTATGGGAGGGGGGCTAGGAAGAGACCACTATCACTATGGAGGAGATACAGAGATCAGTGGGTGAGACTGGGGTGAGTGTGGACCAGTCACCTATATCAGGAGCTCTGCATACACCTGGCCTGTATGGGAGGGGGCTAGGAAGAGACCACTATCACTGTGCAGGAGATACAGAGCTCAGTGGCTGAGACAGGGGTGAGGGTGCACCAGTCACCTATATCAGGAGCTCTGCATACACCTGGCCTGTATGGGAGGGGGCTAGGAAGAGACCACTATCACTGTGCAGGAGATGCAGAGCTCAGTGGCTGAGACTGGGGTGAGGGTGCACCAGCCACCTATATCAGGAACTCTGCATACACCTGGCCTGTATGGGAGGGGGCTAGGAAGAGACCACTATCACTATAGAGGAGATACAGAGATCAGTGGGTGAGACTGGGGTGAGAGTGCACCAGTCACCTATATCAGGAGCTCTGCATACACCTGGCCTGTATGGGAGGGGGCTAGGAAGAGACCCCTATCACTGTGCAGGAGATACAGAGCTCAGAGGCTTAG
This sequence comes from Taudactylus pleione, assembly GCA_031769625.1. Classification (NCBI taxonomy): domain Eukaryota; kingdom Metazoa; phylum Chordata; class Amphibia; order Anura; family Myobatrachidae; genus Taudactylus; species Taudactylus pleione. The sequence continues at coordinate 105,455 of JAUIMM010001564.1, forward strand.
ACTGGGGTGAGGGTGCACCAGTCACCTATATCAGGAGCTCTGCATACACCTGGCCTGTATGGGAGGGGGGCTAGGAAGAGACCACTATCACTGTGCAGGAGATACATAGCTCAGTGGATGAGACTGGGGTGAGTGTGCACCAGTTACCTATATCAGGAGCTCTGCACACACCTGGCCTGTATGGGAGGGGGCTAGGAAGAGACCACTATCACTGTGCAGGAGATACAGAGCTCAGTGGGTGAGACTGGGGTGAGTGTGCACCAGTCACCTATATCAGGAGCTCTGCATACACCTGGCCTGTATGGGAGGGGGCTAGGAAGAGACCACTATCACTGTGCAGGAGATACAGAACTCAGTGGCTGAGACTGGGGTGAGGGTGCACCAGTCACCTATATCAGGAGCTCTGCATACACCTGGCCTGTATCGGAGGGGGCTAGGAAGAGACCACTATCACTGTGCAGGAGATATAGAGCTCAGTGGATGAGACTGGGGTGAGGGTGCACCAGTCACCTATATCAGGAGCTCTGCATACACCTGGCCTGTATCGGAGGGGGCTAGGAAGAGACCACTATCACTGTGCAGGAGATATAGAGCTCAGTGGATGAGACTGTGGTGAGGGTGCACCAGTCACCTAGATCTGGAGCTCTGCATACACCTGGCCTGTATGGGAGGGGGGCTAGGAAGAGACCACTATCACTATGGAGGAGATACAGAGATCAGTGGGTGAGACTGGGGTGAGTGTGGACCAGTCACCTATATCAGGAGCTCTGCATACACCTGGCCTGTATGGGAGGGGGCTAGGAAGAGACCACTATCACTGTGCAGGAGATACAGAGCTCAGTGGCTGAGACAGGGGTGAGGGTGCACCAGTCACCTATATCAGGAGCTCTGCATACACCTGGCCTGTATGGGAGGGGGCTAGGAAGAGACCACTATCACTGTGCAGGAGATGCAGAGCTCAGTGGCTGAGACTGGGGTGAGGGTGCACCAGCCACCTATATCAGGAACTCTGCATACACCTGGCCTGTATGGGAGGGGGCTAGGAAGAGACCACTATCACTATAGAGGAGATACAGAGATCAGTGGGTGAGACTGGGGTGAGAGTGCACCAGTCACCTATATCAGGAGCTCTGCATACACCTGGCCTGTATGGGAGGGGACTAGGAAGAGACCCCTATCACTGTGCAGGAGATACAGAGCTCAGTGTGTGAGACTGGGGTGAGGGTGCACCAGCCACCTATATCAGGAACTCTGCATACACCTGGCCTGTATGGGTGGGGGCTAGGAAGAGACCACTATCACTATAGAGGAGATACAGAGATCAGTGGGTGAGACTGGGGTGAGAGTGCACCAGTCACCTATATCAGGAGCTCTGCATACACCTGGCCTGTATGGGAGGGGGCTAGGAAGAGACCACTATCACTGTGCAGGAGATACAGAGCTCAGTGGATGAGACTGGGGTGAGGGTGCACCAGTCACCTATATCAGGAGCTCTGCATACACCTGGCCTGTATGGGAGGGGGCTAGGAAGAGACCCCTATCACTGTGCAGGAGATACAGAACTCATTGGGTGAGACTGGGGTGAGGGTGCACCAGTCACCTATATCAGGAGCTCTGCATACACCTGGCCTGTATGGGAGGGGGCTAGGAAGAGACCACTATCACTGTGCAGGAGATACAGAGCTCATTGGGTGAGACTGGGGTGAGGGTGCACCAGTCACCTATATCAGGAGCTCTGCATACACCTGGCCTGTATGGGAGGGGGCTAGGAAGAGACCACTATCACTGTGCAGGAGATACAGAGCTCAGTGGATGAGACTGGGGTGAGGGTGCACCAGTCACCTATATCAGGAGCTCTGCATACACCTGGCCTGTATGGGAGGGGGTAGGAAGAGACCACTATCACTGTGCAGGAGATACAGAGCTCATTGGGTGAGACTGGGGTGAGGGTGCACCAGTCACTTATATCAGGAGCTCTGCATACACCTGGCCTGTATGGGAGGGGGCTAGGAAGAGACCACTATCACTGTGCAGGAGATACAGAGCTCAGTGGCTGAGACTGGGGTGAGGATGCACCAGTCACCTATATCAGGAGCTCTGCATACACCTGGCCTGTATGGGAGGGGGGCAAGGAAGAGACCACTATCACTGTGCAAGAGAGATATAGAGCTCAGTGGATGAGACTGGGGTGAGGGTGCACCAGTCACCTATACCAGGAGCTCTGCATACACCTGGCCTGTATGGGAGGGGGGCTAGGAAGAGACCACTATCACTGTGCAGGAAATACAGAGCTCAGAGGCTGAGACTGGGGTGAGGGGGCACCAGTCACCTATATCAGGAGCTCTGCATACACCTGGCCTGTATGGGAGGGGGGCTAGGAAGAGACCACTATCACTGTGCAGGAGATACAGAGGTCAGTGACTGAGACTGGGGTGAGGGTGCACCAGTCACCTATATCAGGAGCTCTGCATACACCTGGCCTGTATGGGAGGGGTCTAGGAAGAGACCACTATCACTGTGCAGGAGATACAGAACTCAGTGGGTGAGACTGGGGTGAGGGTGCACCAGTCACCTATATCAGGAGCTCTGCATACACCTGGCCTGTATGGGAGGGGGGCTAGGAAGAGACCACTATCACTGTGCAGGAGATACAGAGCTCAGTGGAAGAGACTGGGGTGAGGGTGCACCAGTCACCTATATCAAGAGCTCTGCATACACCTGGCCTGTATGGGAGGGGGTAGGAAGAGACCACTATCACTGTGCTGGAGATACAGAGCTCATTGGGTGAGACTGGGGTGAGGGTGCACCAGTCACCTATATCAGGAGCTCTGCATACACCTGGCCTGTATGGGAGGGGGCTAGGAAGAGACCACTATCACTGTGCAGGAGATACAGAGCTCAGTGGCTGAGACTGGGGTGAGGGTGCACCAGTCACCTATATCAGGAGCTCTGTATACACCTGGCCTGTATGGGAGGGGGCTAGGAAGAGACCACTATCACTGTGCAGGAGATACAGAACTCAGTGGCTGAGAATGGGGTGAGGGTGCACCAGTCACCTGTATCAGGAGCTCTGCATACACCTGGCCTGTATGGGAGGGGGCTAGGAAGAGACCACTATCACTGTGCAGGAGATATAGAGCTCAGTGGATGAGACTGGGGTGAGGGTGCACCAGTCACCTATATCAGGAGCTCTGCATACACCTGGCCTGTATGGGAGGGGGGCTAGGAAGAGACCACTATCACTATAGAGGAGATACAGAGATCAGTGGGTGAGACTGGGGTGAGTGTGCACCAGTCACCTATATCAGGAGCTCTGCATACACCTGTCCTGTATGAGAGGGGGCTAGGAAGAGACCACTATCACTGTGCAGGAGATACATAGCTCAGTGGATGAGACTGGGGTGAGTGTGCACCAGTCACCTATATCAGGAGCTCTGCATACACCTGGCCTGTATGGGAGGGGGCTAGGAAGAGACTACTATCACTATACAGGAGATACAGAGCTCAGTGACTGAGACTGGGGTGAGGGTGCGTCAGTCACAAATATCAGGAGCTCTGCATACACCTGGCCTGTATCGGAGGGGGTAGGAAGAGACCACTATCACTGTGCAGGAGATACAGAGCTCAGTGGCTGAGACTGGGGTGAGGGTGCACCAGTCACCTATATCAGGAGCTCTGCACACACCTGGCCTGTATGGGAGGGGGCTAGGAAGAGACCACTATCACTGTGCAGGAGATACAGAGCTCATTGGGTGAGACTGGGGTGAGGGTGCACCAGTCACCTATATCAGGAGCTCTGCATACACCTGGCCTGTATGGGAGGGGGCTAGGAAGAGACCACTATCACTGTGCAGGAGATACAGAGCTCATTGGGTGAGACTGGGTTGAGGGTGCACCAGTCACTTATATCAGGAGCTCTGCATACACCTGGCCTGTATGGGAGGGGGTAGGAAGAGACCACTATCACTGTGCAGGAGATACAGAGCTCAGTGGCTGAGACTGGGGTGAGGGTGCACCATTCACCTATATCAGGAGCTCTGCATACACCTTGCCTGTATGGGAGGGGGCTAGGAAGAGACCACTATCACTGTGCAGGAGATACAGAGCTCAGTGGCTGAGACTGGGGTGAGGGTGCACCAGTCACCTATATCAGGAGCTCTGCATACACCTGGCCTGTATGGGAGGGGGGCAAGGAAGAGACCACTATCACTGTGCAAGAGAGATATAGAGCTCAGTGGATGAGACTGGGGTGAGGGTGCACCAGTCACCTATATCAGGAGCTCTGCATACACCTGGCCTGTATGGGAGGGGGGCTAGGAAGAGACCACTATCACTGTGCAGGAGATACAGAGGTCAGTGACTGAGACTGGGGTGAGGGTGCACCAGTCACCTACATCAGGAGCTCTGCATACACCTGGCCTGTATGGGAGGGGTCTAGGAAGAGACCACTATCACTGTGCAGGAGATACAGAACTCAGTGGAAGAGACTGGGGTGAGGGTGCACCAGTCACCTATATCAAGAGCTCTGCATACACCTGGCCTGTATGGGAGGGGGTAGGAAGAGACCACTATCACTGTGCAGGAGATACAGAGCTCATTGGGTGAGACTGGGGTGAGGGTGCACCAGTCACTAATATCAGGAGCTCTGCATACACCTGGCCTGTATGGGAGGTGGGCTAGGAAGAGATCACTATCACTGTGCAGGAGATACAGAGCTCAGTGGCTGAGACTGGGGTGAGGGTGCACCATTCACCTATATCAGGAGCTCTGCATACACCTGGCCTGTATGGGAGGGGGCTAGGAAGAGACCACTATCACTGTGCAGGAGATACAGAGCTCAGTGTCTGAGACTGGGGTGAGGGTGCACCAGTCACCTATATCAGGAGCTCTGCATACACCTGGCCTGTATGGGAGGGGGCTAGGAAGAGACCACTATCACTGTGCAGGAGATACAGAGCTCAGTGGCTGAGACTGGGGTGAGGGTGCACCATTCACCTATATCAGGAGCTCTGCATACACCTGGCCTGTATGGGAGGGGGCTAGGAAGAGACCACTATCACTGTGCAGGAGATACAGAGCTCAGTGGCTGAGACTGGGGTGAGGATGCACCAGTCACCTATATCAGGAGCTCTGCATACACCTGGCCTGTATGGGAGGGGGGCTAGGAAGAGACCACTATCACTGTGCAGGAGATACAGAACTCAGTGGCTGAGAATGGGGTGAGGGTGCACCAGTCACCTGTATCAGGAGCTCTGCATACACCTGGCCTGTATGGGAGGGGGCTAGGAAGAGACCACTATCACTGTGCAGGAGATATAGAGCTCAGTGGATGAGACTGGGGTGAGGGTGCACCAGTCACCTATATCAGGAGCTCTGCATACACCTGGCCTGTATGAGAGGGGGCTAGGAAGAGACCACTATCACTGTGCAGGAGATACATAGCTCAGTGGATGAGACTGGGGTGAGTGTGCACCAGTCACCTATATCAGGAGCTCTGCATACACCTGGCCTGTATGGGAGGGGGCTAGGAAGAGACTACTATCACTATACAGGAGATACAGAGCTCAGTGACTGAGACTGGGGTGAGGGTGCGTCAGTCACAAATATCAGGAGCTCTGCATACACCTGGCCTGTATCGGAGGGGGTAGGAAGAGACCACTATCACTGTGCAGGAGATACAGAGCTCAGTGGCTGAGACTGGGGTGAGGGTGCACCAGTCACCTATATCAGGAGCTCTGCATACACCTGCCCTGTATGGGAGGTGGGCTAGGAAGAGACCACTATCACTGTGCAGGAGATACAGAGGTCAGTGACTGAGACTGGGGTGAGGGTGCACCAGTCACCTATATCAGGAGCTCTGCATACACCTGGCCTGTATGGGAGGGGTCTAGGAAGAGACCACTATCACTGTGCAGGAGATACAGAACTCAGTGGGTGAGACTGGGGTGAGGGTGCACCAGTCACCTATATCAGGAGCTCTGCATACACCTGGCCTGTATGGGAGGGGGGCTAGGAAGAGACCACTATCACTGTGCAGGAGATACAGAGCTCAGTGGAAGAGACTGGGGTGAGGGTGCACCAGTCACCTATATCAAGAGCTCTGCATACACCTGGCCTGTATGGGAGGCGGGCTAGGAAGAGACCACTATCACTGTGCAGGAGATACAGAGCTCAGTGGCTGAGACTGGGGTGAGGGTGCACCAGTCACCTATATCAGGAGCTCTGCATACACCTGGCCTGTATGGGAGGGGGCTAGGAAGAGACCACTATCACTGTGCAGGAGATACAGAGCTCAGTGGCTGAGACTGGGGTGAGGGTGCACCAGTCACCTATATCAGGAGCTCTGCATACACCTGGCCTGTATGGGAGGGGGCTAGGAAGAGACCACTATCACTGTGCAGGAGATACAGAGCTCAGTGGCTGAGACTGGGGTGAGGGTGCACCAGTCACCTATATCAGGAGCTCTGCATACACCTGGCCTGTATGGGAGGGGGTAGGAAGAGACCACTATCACTGTGCAGGAGATACAGAGCTCAGTGGATGAGACTGGGGTGAGGGTGCACCAGTCACTTATATCAGGAGCTCTGCATACACCTGGCCTGTATGGGAGGGGGGCTAGGAAGAGACCACTATCACTGTGCAGGAAATACAGAGCTCAGAGGCTGAGACTGGGGTGAGGGTGCACCAGTCACCTATATCAGGAGCTCTGCATACACCTGGCCTGTATGGGAGGGGGGCTAGGAAGAGACCACTATCACTGTGCAGGAGATACAGAGGTCAGTGACTGAGACTGGGGTGAGGGTGCACCAGTCACCTATATTAGGAGCTCTGCATACACCTGGCCTGTATGGGAGGGGTCTAGGAAGAGACCACTATCACTGTGCAGGAGATACAGAACTCAGTGGGTGAGACTGGGGTGAGGGTGCACCAGTCACCTATATCAGGAGCTCTGCATACACCTGGCCTGTATGGGAGGGGGGCTAGGAAGAGACCACTATCACTGTGCAGGAGATACAGAGCTCAGTGGAAGAGACTGGGGTGAGGGTGCACCAGTCACCTATATCAAGAGCTCTGCATACACCTGGCCTGTATGGGAGGGGGTAGGAAGAGACCACTATCACTGTGCTGGAGATACAGAGCTCATTGGGTGAGACTGGGGTGAGGGTGCACCAGTCACCTATATCAGGAGCTCTGCATACACCTGGCCTGTATGGGAGGGGGCTAGGAAGAGACCACTATCACTGTGCAGGAGATACAGAGCTCAGTGGCTGAGACTGGGGTGAGGGTGCACCAGTCACCTATATCAGGAGCTCTGTATACACCTGGCCTGTATGGGAGGGGGCTAGGAAGAGACCACTATCACTGTGCAGGAGATACAGAACTCAGTGGCTGAGAATGGGGTGAGGGTGCACCAGTCACCTGTATCAGGAGCTCTGCATACACCTGGCCTGTATGGGAGGGGGCTAGGAAGAGACCACTATCACTGTGCAGGAGATATAGAGCTCAGTGGATGAGACTGGGGTGAGGGTGCACCAGTCACCTATATCAGGAGCTCTGCATACACCTGGCCTGTATGGGAGGGGGGCTAGGAAGAGACCACTATCACTATAGAGGAGATACAGAGATCAGTGGGTGAGACTGGGGTGAGTGTGCACCAGTCACCTATATCAGGAGCTCTGCATACACCTGGCCTGTATGGGAGGGGGCTAGGAAGAGACTACTATCACTATACAGGAGATACAGAGCTCAGTGACTGAGACTGGGGTGAGGCTGCGTCAGTCACAAATATCAGGAGCTCTGCATACACCTGGCCTGTATCGGAGGGGGTAGGAAGAGACCACTATCACTGTGCAGGAGATACAGAGCTCAGTGGCTGAGACTGGGGTGAGGGTGCACCAGTCACCTATATCAGGAGCTCTGCATACACCTGCCCTGTATGGGAGGTGGGCTAGGAAGAGACCACTATCACTGTGCAGGAGATACAGAGCTCAGAGGCTTAGACTGGGGTGAGGGTGCACCAGTCACCTATATCAGGAGCTCTGCATACACCTGGCCTGTATGGGAGGGGGGCTAGGAAGAGACCACTATCACTGTGCAGGAGATACATAGCTCAGTGGATGAGACTGGGGTGAGTGTGCACCAGTCACCTATATCAGGAGCTCTGCACACACCTGGCCTGTATGGGAGGGGGCTAGGAAGAGACCACTATCACTGTGCAGGAGATACAGAGCTCAGTGGATGAGACTGGGGTGAGGGTGCACCAGTCACCTATATCAGGAGCTCTGCATACACCTGGCCTGTATGGGAGGGGGCTAGGAAGAGACCACTATCACTGTGCAGGAGATACAGAGCTCATTGGGTGAGACTGGGGTGAGGGTGCACCAGTCACCTATATCAGGAGCTCTGCATACACCTGGCCTGTATGGGAGGGGGCTAGGAAGAGACCACTATCACTGTGCAGGAGATACAGAGCTCATTGGGTGAGACTGGGTTGAGGGTGCACCAGTCACTTATATCAGGAGCTCTGCATACACCTGGCCTGTATGGGAGGGGGTAGGAAGAGACCACTATCACTGTGCAGGAGATACAGAGCTCAGTGGCTGAGACTGGGGTGAGGGTGCACCATTCACCTATATCAGGAGCTCTGCATACACCTTGCCTGTATGGGAGGGGGCTAGGAAGAGACCACTATCACTGTGCAGGAGATACAGAGCTCAGTGGCTGAGACTGGGGTGAGGGTGCACCAGTCACCTATATCAGGAGCTCTGCATACACCTGGCCTGTATGGGAGGGGGGCAAGGAAGAGACCACTATCACTGTGCAAGAGAGATATAGAGCTCAGTGGATGAGACTGGGGTGAGGGTGCACCAGTCACCTATATCAGGAGCTCTGCATACACCTGGCCTGTATGGGATGGGGGCTAGGAAGAGACCACTATCACTGTGCAGGAGATACAGAACTCAGTGGGTGAGACTGGGGTGAGGGTGCACCAGTCACCTATATCAGGAGCTCTGCATACACCTGGCCTGTATGGGAGGGGGGCTAGGAAGAGACCACTATCACTGTGCAGGAGATACAGAGCTCAGTGGAAGAGACTGGGGTGAGGGTGCACCAGTCACCTATATCAAGAGCTCTGCATACACCTGGCCTGTATGGGAGGGGGTAGGAAGAGACCACTATCACTGTGCAGGAGATACAGAGCTCATTGGGTGAGACTGGGGTGAGGGTGCACCAGTCACTTATATCAGGAGCTCTGCATACACCTGGCCTGTATGGGAGGTGGGCTAGGAAGAGATCAGTATCACTGTGCAGGAGATACAGAGCTCAGTGGCTGAGACTGGGGTGAGGGTGCACCATTCACCTATATCAGGAGCTCTGCATACACCTGGCCTGTATGGGAGGGGGCTAGGAAGAGACCACTATCACTGTGCAGGAGATACAGAGCTCAGTGTCTGAGACTGGGGTGAGGGTGCACCAGTCACCTATATCAGGAGCTCTGCATACACCTGGCCTGTATGGGAGGGGGCTAGGAAGAGATCACTATCACTGTGCAGGAGATACAGAGCTCAGTGGCTGAGACTGGGGTGAGGGTGCACCATTCACCTATATCAGGAGCTCTGCATACACCTGGCCTGTATGGGAGGGGGCTAGGAAGAGACCACTATCACTGTGCAGGAGATACAGAGCTCAGTGGCTGAGACTGGGGTGAGGGTGCACCAGTCACCTATATCAGGAGCTCTGCATACACCTGGCCTGTATGGGAGGGGGGCTAGGAAGAGACCACTATCACTGTGCAGGAGATACAGAGGTCAGTGACTGAGACTGGGGTGAGGGTGCACCAGTCACCTACATCAGGAGCTCTGCATACACCTGGCCTGTATGGGAGGGGTCTAGGAAGAGACCACTATCACTGTGCAGGAGATACAGAACTCAGTGGGTGAGACTGGGGTGAGGGTGCACCAGTCACCTATATCAGGAGCTCTGCATACACCTGGCCTGTATGGGAGGGGGGCTAGGAAGAGACCACTATCACTGTGCAGGAGATACAGAGCTCAGTGGAAGAGACTGGGGTGAGGGTGCACCAGTCACCTATATCAAGAGCTCTGCATACACCTGGCCTGTATGGGAGGGGGTAGGAAGAGACCACTATCACTGTGCAGGAGATACAGAGCTCATTGGGTGAGACTGGGGTGAGGGTGCACCAGTCACTTATATCAGGAGCTCTGCATACACCTGGCCTGTATGGGAGGTGGGCTAGGAAGAGATCACTATCACTGTGCAGGAGATACAGAGCTCAGTGGCTGAGACTGGGGTGAGGGTGCACCATTCACCTATATCAGGAGCTCTGCATACACCTGGCCTGTATGGGAGGGGGCTAGGAAGAGACCACTATCACTGTGCAGGAGATACAGAGCTCAGTGTCTGAGACTGGGGTGAGGGTGCACCAGTCACCTATATCAGGAGCTCTGCATACACCTGGCCTGTATGGGAGGGGGCTAGGAAGAGATCACTATCACTGTGCAGGAGATACAGAGCTCAGTGGCTGAGACTGGGGTGAGGGTGCACCATTCACCTATATCAGGAGCTCTGCATACACCTGGCCTGTATGGGAGGGGGCTAGGAAGAGACCACTATCACTGTGCAGGAGATACAGAGCTCAGTGGCTGAGACTGGGGTGAGGGTGCACCAGTCACCTATATCAGGAGCTCTGCATACACCTGGCCTGTATGGGAGGGGGGCTAGGAAGAGACCACTATCACTGTGCAGGAGATACAGAACTCAGTGGCTGAGAATGGGGTGAGGGTGCACCAGTCACCTGTATCAGGAGCTCTGCATACACCTGGCCTGTATGGGAGGGGGCTAGGAAGAGACCACTATCACTGTGCAGGAGATATAGAGCTCAGTGGATGAGACTGGGGTGAGGGTGCACCAGTCACCTATATCAGGAGCTCTGCATACACCTGGCCTGTATGAGAGGGGGCTAGGAAGAGACCACTATCACTGTGCAGGAGATACATAGCTCAGTGGATGAGACTGGGGTGAGTGTGCACCAGTCACCTATATCAGGAGCTCTGCATACACCTGGCCTGTATGGGAGGGGGCTAGGAAGAGACTACTATCACTATACAGGAGATACAGAGCTCAGTGACTGAGACTGGGGTGAGGGTGCGTCAGTCACAAATATCAGGAGCTCTGCATACACCTGGCCTGTATCGGAGGGGGTAGGAAGAGACCACTATCACTGTGCAGGAGATACAGAGCTCAGTGGCTGAGACTGGGGTGAGGGTGCACCAGTCACCTATATCAGGAGCTCTGCATACACCTGCCCTGTATGGGAGGTGGGCTAGGAAGAGACCACTATCACTGTGCAGGAGATACAGAGGTCAGTGACTGAGACTGGGGTGAGGGTGCACCAGTCACCTATATCAGGAGCTCTGCATACACCTGGCCTGTATGGGAGGGGTCTAGGAAGAGACCACTATCACTGTGCAGGAGATACAGAACTCAGTGACTGAGACTGGGGTGAGGGTGCACCAGTCACCTATATCAGGAGCTCTGCATACACCTGGCCTGTATGGGAGGGGTCTAGGAAGAGACCACTATCACTGTGCAGGAGATACAGAACTCAGTAGGTGAGACTGGGGTGAGGGTGCACCAGTCACCTATATCAGGAGCTCTGCATACACCTGGCCTGTATGGGAGGGGGGCTAGGAAGAGACCACTATCACTGTGCAGGAGATACAGAGCTCAGTGGCTGAGACTGGGGTGAGGGTGCACCAGTCACCTATATCAGGAGCTCTGCATACACCTGGCCTGTATGGGAGGTGGGCTAGGAAGAGACCACTATCACTGTGCAGGAGATACAGAGCTCAGTGGCTGAGACTGGGGTGAGGGTGCACCAGTCACCTATATCAGGAGCTCTGCATACACCTGGCCTGTATGGGAGGGGGCTAGGAAGAGACCACTATCACTGTGCAGGAGATACAGAGCTCAGTGGCTGAGACTGGGGTGAGGGTGCACCAGTCACCTATATCAGGAGCTCTGCATACACCTGGCCTGTATGGGAGGTGGGCTAGGAAGAGACCACTATCACTGTGCAGGAGATACAGAGCTCAGTGGCTGAGACTGGGGTGAGGGTGCACCAGTCACCTATATCAGGAGCTCTGCATACACCTGGCCTGAATGGGAGGGGGCTAGGAAGAGACCACTATCACTGTGCAGGAGTTACAGAGCTCATTGGGTGAGACTGGGGTGAGGATGCACCAGTCACCTATATCAGGAGCTCTGCATACACCTGGCCTGTATGGGAGGGGGTAGGAAGAGACCACTAACACTGTGCAGGAGATACAGAGCTCATTGGGTGAGACTGGGGTGAGGGTGCACCAGTCACCTATATCAGGAGCTCTGCATACACCTGGCCTGTATGAGAGGGGGCTAGGAAGAGACCACTATCACTGTGCAGGAGATACAGAGCTCAGTGGCTGAGACTGGGGTGAGGGTGCACCATTCACCTATATCAGGAGCTCTGCATACACCTGGCCTGTATTGGAGGGGGCTAGGAAGAGACCACTATCACTGTGCAGGAGATACAGAGCTCAGTGGCTGAGACTGGGGTGAGGGTGCACCAGTCACCTATATCAGGAGCTCTGCATACACCTGGCCTGTATGGGAGGTGGGCTAGGAAGAGACCACTATCACTGTGCAGGAGATACAGAGCTCAGTGGCTGAGACTGGGGTGAGGGTGCACCAGTCACCTATATCAGGAGCTCTGCATACACCTGGCCTGTATGGGAGGTGGGCTAGGAAGAGACCACTATCACTGTGCAGGAGATACAGAGCTCAGTGGCTGAGACTGGGGTGAGGGTGCACCAGTCACCTATATCAGGAGCTCTGCATACACCTGGCCTGTATGGGAGGTGGGCTAGGAAGAGACCACTATCACTGTGCAGGAGATACAGAGCTCAGTGGATGAGACTGGGGTGAGGATGCACCAGTCACCTATATCAGGAGCTCTGCATACACCTGGCCTGTATGGGAGGTGGGCTAGGAAGAGACCACTATCACTGTGCAGGAGATACAGAGCTCAGTGGATGAGACTGGGGTGAGGATGCACCAGTCACCTATATCAGGAGCTCTGCATACACCTGGCCTGTATGGGAGGGGGTAGGAAGAGACCACTATCACTGTGCAGGAGATACAGAGCTCATTGGGTGAGACTGGGGTGAGGGTGCACCAGTCACCTATATCAGGAGCTCTGCATACACCTGGCCTGTATGGGAGGGGGCTAGGAAGAGACCACTATCACTGTGCAGGAGATACAGAGCTCAGTGGCTGAGACTGGGGTGAGGGTGCACCATTCACCTATATCAGGAGCTCTGCATACACCTGGCCTGTATGGGAGGGGGCTAGGAAGAGACCACTATCACTGTGCAGGAGATACAGAGCTCAGTGGCTGAGACTGGGGTGAGGGTGCACCAGTCACCTATATCAGGAGCTCTGCAAACACCTTGCCTGTATGGGAGGGGGCTAGGAAGAGACCACTATCACTGTGCAGGAGATACAGAACTCAGTGGCTGAGAATGGGGTGAGGGTGCACCAGTCACCTATATCAGGAGTTCTGCATACACCTTGCCTGTATGGGAGGGGGCTAGGAAGAGACCACTATCACTGTGCAGGAGATACAGAACTCAGTGGCTGAGAATGGGGTGAGGGTGCACCAGTCACCTGTATCAGGAGCTCTGCATACACCTGGCCTGTATGGGAGGGGGCTAGGAAGAGACCACTATCACTGTGCAGGAGATATAGAGCTCAGTGGATGAGACTGGGGTGAGGGTGCACCAGTCACCTATATCAGGAGCTCTGTATACACCTGGCCTGTATGGGAGACGGGCTAGGAAGAGACCACTATCACTATAGAGGAGATACAGAGATCAGTGGGTGAGACTGGGGTGAGTGTGCACCAGTCACCTATATCAGGAGCTCTGCATACACCTGTCCTGTATGAGAGGGGGCTAGGAAGAGACCACTATCACTGTGCAGGAGATACATAGCTCAGTGGCTGAGACTGGGGTGAGGGTGCACCAGTCACCTATATCAGGAGCTCTGCATACACCTGGCCTGTATGGGAGGGGGGCTAGGAAGAGACCACTATCACTGTGCAGGAGATACAGAACTCAGTGGCTGAGAATGGGGTGAGGGTGCACCAGTCACCTGTATCAGGAGCTCTGCATACACCTGGCCTGTATGGGAGGGGGCTAGGAAGAGACCACTATCACTGTGCAGGAGATATAGAGCTCAGTGGATGAGACTGGGGTGAGGGTGCACCAGTCACCTATATCAGGAGCTCTGCATACACCTGGCCTGTATGAGAGGGGGCTAGGAAGAGACCACTATCACTGTGCAGGAGATACATAGCTCAGTGGATGAGACTGGGGTGAGTGTGCACCAGTCACCTATATCAGGAGCTCTGCATACACCTGGCCTGTATGGGAGGGGGCTAGGAAGAGACTACTATCACTATACAGGAGATACAGAGCTCAGTGACTGAGACTGGGGTGAGGGTGCGTCAGTCACAAATATCAGGAGCTCTGCATACACCTGGCCTGTATCGGAGGGGGTAGGAAGAGACCACTATCACTGTGCAGGAGATACAGAGCTCAGTGGGTGAGACTGGGGTGAGGGTGCACCAGTCACCTATATCAGGAGCTCTGCATACACCTGGCCTGTATGGGCGGGGGCTAGGAAGAGACCACTATCACTGTGCAGGAGATACAGAGCTCAGTGGCTGAGACTGGGGTGAGGGTGCACCAGTCACCTATATCAGGAGCTCTGCATACACCTGCCCTGTATGGGAGGTGGGCTAGGAAGAGACCACTATCACTGTGCAGGAGATACAGAGCTCAGTGGGTGAGACTGGGGTGAGCGTGCACCAGTCACCTGTATCAGGAGCTCTGCATACACCTGGTCTGTATCGGAGGGGGCTAGGAAGAGACCACTATCACTGTGCAGGAGATACAGAGCTCATTGGGTGAGACTGGGGTGAGGGTGCACCAGTCACTTATATCAGGAGCTCTGCATACACCTGGCCTGTATGGGAGGGGGCTAGGAAGAGACCACTATCACTGTGCAGGAGATACAGAGCTCAGTGGCTGAGACTGGGGTGAGGGTGCACCATTCACCTTTATCAGGAGCTCTGCATACACCTGGCCTGTATGGGAGGGGGGCAAGGAAGAGACCACTATCACTGTGCAGGAGATACAGAGCTCAGTGGCTGAGACTGGGGTGAGGGTGCACCATTCACCTTTATCAGGAGCTCTGCATACACCTGGCCTGTATGGGAGGGGTCTAGGAAGAGACCACTATCACTGTGCAGGAGATACAGAACTCAGTGACTGAGACTGGGGTGAGGGTGCACCAGTCACCTATATCAGGAGCTCTGCATACACCTGGCCTGTATGGGAGGGGTCTAGGAAGAGACCACTATCACTGTGCAGGAGATACAGAACTCAGTAGGTGAGACTGGGGTGAGGGTGCACCAGTCACCTATATCAGGAGCTCTGCATACACCTGGCCTGTATGGGAGGGGGGCTAGGAAGAGACCACTATCACTGTGCAGGAGATACAGAGCTCAGTGGCTGAGACTGGGGTGAGGGTGCACCAGTCACCTATATCAGGAGCTCTGCATACACCTGGCCTGTATGGGAGGTGGGCTAGGAAGAGACCACTATCACTGTGCAGGAGATACAGAGCTCAGTGGCTGAGACTGGGGTGAGGGTGCACCAGTCACCTATATCAGGAGCTCTGCATACACCTGGCCTGTATGGGAGGTGGGCTAGGAAGAGACCACTATCACTGTGCAGGAGATACAGAGCTCAGTGGCTGAGACTGGGGTGAGGGTGCACCAGTCACCTATATCAGGAGCTCTGCATACACCTGGCCTGAATGGGAGGGGGCTAGGAAGAGATCACTATCACTGTGCAGGAGATACAGAGCTCAGTGGCTGAGACTGGGGTGAGGGTGCACCAGTTACCTATATCAGGAGCTCTGCATACACCTGGCCTGTATGGGAGGTGGGCTAGGAAGAGACCACTATCACTGTGCAGGAGATACAGAGCTCAGTGGATGAGACTGGGGTGAGGATGCACCAGTCACCTATATCAGGAGCTCTGCATACACCTGGCCTGTATGGGAGGGGGTAGGAAGAGACCACTATCACTGTGCAGGAGATACAGAGCTCATTGGGTGAGACTGGGGTGAGGGTGCACCAGTCACCTATATCAGGAGCTCTGCATACACCTGGCCTGTATGGGAGGGGGCTAGGAAGAGACCACTATCACTGTGCAGGAGATACAGAGCTCAGTGGCTGAGACTGGGGTGAGGGTGCACCATTCACCTATATCAGGAGCTCTGCATACACCTGGCCTGTATGGGAGGGGGCTAGGAAGAGACCACTATCACTGTGCAGGAGATACAGAGCTCAGTGGCTGAGACTGGGGTGAGGGTGCACCAGTCACCTATATCAGGAGCTCTGCATACACCTGGCCTGTATGGGAGGTGGGCTAGGAAGAGACCACTATCACTGTGCAGGAGATACAGAGCTCAGTGGCTGAGACTGGGGTGAGGGTGCACCAGTCACCTATATCAGGAGCTCTGCATACACCTGGCCTGTATGGGAGGGGGCTAGGAAGAGACCACTATCACTGTGCAGGAGATACAGAGCTCAGTGGCTGAGACTGGGGTGAGGGTGCACCAGTCACCTATATCAGGAGCTCTGCATACACCTGGCCTGTATGGGAGGTGGGCTAGGAAGAGACCACTATCACTGTGCAGGAGATACAGAGCTCAGTGGCTGAGACTGGGGTGAGGGTGCACCAGTCACCTATATCAGGAGCTCTGCATACACCTGGCCTGTATGGGAGGTGGGCTAGGAAGAGACCACTATCACTGTGCAGGAGATACAGAGCTCAGTGGCTGAGACTGGGGTGAGGGTGCACCAGTCACCTATATCAGGAGCTCTGCATACACCTGGCCTGAATGGGAGGGGGCTAGGAAGAGATCACTATCACTGTGCAGGAGATACAGAGCTCAGTGGCTGAGACTGGGGTGAGGGTGCACCAGTTACCTATATCAGGAGCTCTGCATACACCTGGCCTGTATGGGAGGTGGGCTAGGAAGAGACCACTATCACTGTGCAGGAGATACAGAGCTCAGTGGATGAGACTGGGGTGAGGATGCACCAGTCACCTATATCAGGAGCTCTGCATACACCTGGCCTGTATGGGAGGGGGTAGGAAGAGACCACTATCACTGTGCAGGAGATACAGAGCTCATTGGGTGAGACTGGGGTGAGGGTGCACCAGTCACCTATATCAGGAGCTCTGCATACACCTGGCCTGTATGGGAGGGGGCTAGGAAGAGACCACTATCACTGTGCAGGAGATACAGAGCTCATTGGCTGAGACTGGGGTGAGGGTGCACCATTCACCTATATCAGGAGCTCTGCATACACCTGGCCTGTATGGGAGGGGGCTAGGAAGAGACCACTATCACTGTGCAGGAGATACAGAGCTCAGTGGCTGAGACTGGGGTGAGGGTGCACCAGTCACCTATATCAGGAGCTCTGCATACACCTTGCCTGTATGGGAGGGGGCTAGGAAGAGACCACTATCACTGTGCAGGAGATACAGAACTCAGTGGCTGAGAATGGGGTGAGGGTGCACCAGTCACCTGTATCAGGAGCTCTGCATACACCTGGCCTGTATGGGAGGGGGCTAGGAAGAGACCACTATCACTGTGCAGGAGATATAGAGCTCAGTGGATGAGACTGGGGTGAGGGTGCACCAGTCACCTATATCAGGAGCTCTGTATACACCTGGCCTGTATGGGAGACGGGCTAGGAAGAGACCACTATCACTATAGAGGAGATACAGAGATCAGTGGGTGAGACTGGGGTGAGTGTGCACCAGTCACCTATATCAGGAGCTCTGCATACACCTGTCCTGTATGAGAGGGGGCTAGGAAGAGACCACTATCACTGTGCAGGAGATACATAGCTCAGTGGATGAGACTGGGGTGAGTGTGCACCAGTCACCTATATCAGGAGCTCTGCATACACCTGGCCTGTATGGGAGGGGGCTAGGAAGAGACTACTATCACTATACAGGAGATACAGAGCTCAGTGACTGAGACTGGGGTGAGGGTGCGTCAGTCACAAATATCAGGAGCTCTGCATACACCTGGCCTGTATCGGAGGGGGTAGGAAGAGACCACTATCACTGTGCAGGAGATACAGAGCTCAGTGGGTGAGACTGGGGTGAGGGTGCACCAGTCACCTATATCAGGAGCTCTGCATACACCTGGCCTGTATGGGAGGGGGCTAGGAAGAGACCACTATCACTGTGCAGGAGATACAGAGCTCAGTGGCTGAGACTGGGGTGAGGGTGCACCAGTCACCTATATCAGGAGCTCTGCATACACCTGCCCTGTATGGGAGGTGGGCTAGGAAGAGACCACTATCACTGTGCAGGAGATACAGAGCTCAGTGGGTGAGACTGGGGTGAGCGTGCACCAGTCACCTGTATCAGGAGCTCTGCATACACCTGGTCTGTATCGGAGGGGGCTAGGAAGAGACCACTATCACTGTGCAGGAGATACAGAGCTCATTGGGTGAGACTGGGGTGAGGGTGCACCAGTCACTTATATCAGGAGCTCTGCATACACCTGGCCTGTATGGGAGGGGGCTAGGAAGAGACCACTATCACTGTGCAGGAGATACAGAGCTCAGTGGCTGAGACTGGGGTGAGGGTGCACCATTCACCTTTATCAGGAGCTCTGCATACACCTGGCCTGTATGGGAGGGGGGCAAGGAAGAGACCACTATCACTGTGCAAGAGAGATATAGAGCTCAGTGGATGAGACTGGGGTGAGGGTGCACCAGTCACCTATATCAGGAGCTCTGCATACACCTGGCCTGTATGGGAGGGGGGCTAGGAAGAGACCACTATCACTGTGCAGGAGATACAGAGGTCAGTGACTGAGACTGGGGTGAGGGTGCACCAGTCACCTATATCAGGAGCTCTGCATACACCTGGCCTGTATGGGAGGGGGGCTAGGAAGAGACCACTATCACTGTGCAGGAGATACAGAGCTCATTGGGTGAGACTGGGGTGAGGGTGCACCAGTCACCTATATCAGGAGCTCTGCATACACCTGGCCTGTATGGGAGGGGGGCTAGGAAGAGACCACTATCACTGTGCAGGAGATACAGAGGTCAGTGACTGAGACTGGGGTGAGGGTGCACCAGTCACCTATATCAGGAGCTCTGCATACACCTGGCCTGTATGGGAGGGGGGCTAGGAAGAGACCACTATCACTGTGCAGGAGATACAGAGCTCATTGGGTGAGACTGGGGTGAGGGTGCACCAGTCACCTATATCAGGAGCTCTGCATACACCTGGCCTGTATGGGAGGGGGCTAGGAAGAGACCACTATCACTGTGCAGGAGATACAGAGCTCAGTGGCTGAGACTGGGGTGAGGGGGCACCATTCACCTATATCAGGAGCTCTGCATACACCTGGCCTGTATGGGAGGGGGCTAGGAAGAGACCACTATCACTGTGCAGGAGATACAGAGCTCAGTGGCTGAGACTGGGGTGAGGGTGCACCAGTCACCTATATCAGGAGCTCTGCATACACCTGGCCTGTATGGGAGGGGGGCTAGGAAGAGACCACTATCACTGTGCAGGAGATACAGAGGTCAGTGACTGAGACTGGGGTGAGGGTGCACCAGTCACCTATATCAGGAGCTCTGCATACACCTGGCCTGTATGGGAGGGGGCTAGGAAGAGACCACTATCACTGTGCAGGAGATACAGAACTCAGTGGCTGAGACTGGGGTGAGGGTGCACCAGTCACCTATATCAGGAGCTCTGCATACACCTTGCCTGTATGGGAGGGGGCTAGGAAGAGAGCACTATCACTGTGCAGGAGATACAGAACTCAGTGGCTGAGAATGGGGTGAGGGTGCACCAGTCACCTATATCAGGAGTTCTGCATACACCTTGCCTGTATGGGAGGGGGCTAGGAAGAGACCACTATCACTGTGCAGGAGATACAGAACTCAGTGGCTGAGAATGGGGTGAGGGTGCACCAGTCACCTGTATCAGGAGCTCTGCATACACCTGGCCTGTATGGGAGGGGGCTAGGAAGAGACCACTATCACTGTGCAGGAGATATAGAGCTCCGTGGATGAGACTGGGGTGAGGGTGCACCAGTCACCTATATCAGGAGCTCTGCATACACCTGGCCTGTATGGGAGGCGGGCTAGGAAGAGACCACTATCACTATAGAGGAGATACAGAGATCAGTGGGTGAGACTGGGGTGAGTGTGCACCAGTCACCTATATCAGGAGCTCTGCATACACCTGTCCTGTATGAGAGGGGGCTAGGAAGAGACCACTATCACTGTGCAGGAGATACATAGCTCAGTGGATGAGACTGGGGTGAGTGTGCACCAGTCACCTATATCAGGAGCTCTGCATACACCTGGCCTGTATGGGAGGGGGCTAGGAAGAGACTACTATCACTATACAGGAGATACAGAGCTCAGTGACTGAGACTGGGGTGAGGGTGCACCAGTCACCTATATCAGGAGCTCTGCATACACCTGGCCTGTATCGGAGGGGGTAGGAAGAGACCACTATCACTGTGCAGGAGATACAGAGCTCAGTGGCTGAGACTGGGGTGAGGGTGCACCAGTCAACTATATCAGGAGCTCTGCATACACCTGCCCTGTATGGGAGGTGGGCTAGGAAGAGACCACTATCACTGTGCAGGAGATACAGAGCTCAGAGGCTTAGACTGGGGTGAGGGTGCACCAGTCACCTATATCAGGAGCTCTGCATACACCTGGCCTGTATGGGAGGGGGGCAAGGAAGAGACCACTATCACTGTGCAGGAGATACAGAGCTCAGTGTGTGAGACTGGGGTGAGAGTGCACCAGTCACCTATATCAGGAGCTCTGCATACACCTGGCCTGTATGGGAGGGGGGCTAGGAAGAGACCACTATCACTGTGCAGGAGATACATAGCTCAGTGGATGAGACTGGGGTGAGTGTGCACCAGTCACCTATATCAGGAGCTCTGCACACACCTGGCCTGTATGGGAGGGGGCTAGTAAGAGACCACTATCACTGTGCAGGAGATACAGAGCTCAGTGGGTGAGACTGGGGTGAGTGTGCACCAGTCACCTATATCAGGAGCTCTGCATACACCTGGCCTGTATGGGAGGGGGCTAGGAAGAGACCACTATCACTGTGCAGGAGATACAGAACTCAGTGGCTGAGACTGGGGTGAGGGTGCACCAGTCACCTATATCAGGAGCTCTGCATACACCTGGCCTGTATCGGAGGGGGCTAGGAAGAGACCACTATCACTGTGCAGGAGATATAGAGCTCAGTGGATGAGACTGGGGTGAGGGTGCACCAGTCACCTATATCAGGAGCTCTGCATACACCTGGACTGTATGGGAGGGGGGCTAGGAAGAGACCACTATCACTGTGCAGGAGATACAGAACTCAGTGGCTGAGACTGGGGTGAGGGTGCACCAGTCACCTATATCAGGAGCTCTGCATACACCTGGCCTGTATCGGAGGGGGCTAGGAAGAGACCACTATCACTGTGCAGGAGATATAGAGCTCAGTGGATGAGACTGTGGTGAGGGTGCACCAGTCACCTAGATCTGGAGCTCTGCATACACCTGGCCTGTATGGGAGGGGGGCTAGGAAGAGACCACTATCACTATGGAGGAGATACAGAGATCAGTGGGTGAGACTGGGGTGAGTGTGGACCAGTCACCTATATCAGGAGCTCTGCATACACCTGGCCTGTATGGGAGGGGGCTAGGAAGAGACCACTATCACTGTGCAGGAGATACAGAGCTCAGTGGCTGAGACTGGGGTGAGTGTGCACCAGTCACCTATATCAGGAGCTCTGCACACACCTGGCCTGTATGGGAGGGGGCTAGGAAGAGACCACTATCACTGTGCAGGAGATACAGAGCTCAGTGGATGAGACTGGGGTGAGGGTGCACCAGTCACCTATATCAGGAGCTCTGCATACACCTGGCCTGTATGGGAGGGGGCTAGGAAGAGACCACTATCACTGTGCAGGAGATACAGAGCTCAGTGGATGAGACTGGGGTGAGGGTGCACCAGTCACCTATATCAGGAGCTCTGCATACACCTGGCCTGTATGGGAGGGGGTAGGAAGAGACCACTATCACTGTGCAGGAGATACAGAGCTCATTGGGTGAGACTGGGGTGAGGGTGCACCAGTCACTTATATCAGGAGCTCTGCATACACCTGGCCTGTATGGGAGGGGGCTAGGAAGAGACCACTATCACTGTGCAGGAGATACAGAGCTCAGTGGCTGAGACTGGGGTGAGGGTGCACCATTCCCCTATATCAGGAGCTCTGCATACACCTTGCCTGTATGGGAGGGGGCTAGGAAGAGACCACTATCACTGTGCAGAAGATACAGAGCTCAGTGGCTGAGACTGGGGTGAGGGTGCACCAGTCACCTATATCAGGAGCTCTGCATACACCTGGCCTGTATGGGAGGGGGGCAAGGAAGAGACCACTATCACTGTGCAAGTGAGACTGGGGTGATGTTGCACCAGTCACCTACATCAGGAGCTCTGCATACACCTGGCCTGTATGGGAGGGGTCTAGGAAGAGACCACTATCACTGTGCAGGAGATACAGAACTCAGTGGGTGAGACTGGGGTGAGGGTGCACCAGTCACCTATATCAGGAGCTCTGCATACACCTGGCCTGTATGGGAGGGGGGCTAGGAAGAGACCACTATCACTGTGCAGGAGATACAGAGCTCAGTGGAAGAGACTGGGGTGAGGGTGCACCAGTCACCTATATCAAGAGCTCTGCATACACCTGGCCTGTATGGGAGGGGGTAGGAAGAGACCACTATCACTGTGCAGGAGATACAGAGCTCATTGGGTGACACTGGGGTGAGGGTGCACCAGTCACCTATATCAGGAGCTCTGCATACACCTGGCCTGTATGGGAGGGGGCTAGGAAGAGACCACTATCACTGTGCAGGAGATACAGAGCTCAGTGGCTGAGACTGGGGTGAGGGTGCACCATTCACCTATATCAGGAGCTCTGCATACACCTGGCCTGTATGGGAGGGGGCTAGGAAGAGACCACTATCACTGTGCAGGAGATATAGAGCTCAGTGGATGAGACTGGGGTGAGGGTGCACCAGTCACCTATATCAGGAGCTCTGCATACACCTGGCCTATATGAGAGGGGGCTAGGAAGAGACCACTATCACTGTGCAGGAGATACATAGCTCAGTGGATGAGACTGGGGTGAGTGTGCACCAGTCACCTATATCAGGAGCTCTGCATACACCTGGCCTGTATGGGAGGGGGCTAGGAAGAGACTACTATCACTATACAGGAGATACAGAGCTCAGTGACTGAGACTGGGGTGAGGGTGCGTCAGTCACAAATATCAGGAACTCTGCATACACCTGGCCTGTATCGGAGGGGGTAGGAAGAGACCACTATCACTGTGCAGGAGATACAGAGCTCAGTGGCTGAGACTGGGGTGAGGGTGCACCAGTCACCTATATCAGGAGCTCTGCATACACCTGCCCTGTATGGGAGGTGGGCTAGGAAGAGACCACTATCACTGTGCAGGAGATACAGAGGTCAGTGACTGAGACTGGGGTGAGGGTGCACCAGTCACCTATATCAGGAGCTCTGCATACACCTGGCCTGTATGGGAGGGGTCTAGGAAGAGACCACTATCACTGTGCAGGAGATACAGAACTCAGTGGGTGTGACTGGGGTGAGGGTGCACCAGTCACCTATATCAGGAGCTCTGCATACACCTGGCCTGTATGGGAGGGGGGCTAGGAAGAGACCACTATCACTGTGCAGGAGATACAGAGCTCAGTGGAAGAGACTGGGGTGAGGGTGCACCAGTCACCTATATCAAGAGCTCTGCATACACCTGGCCTGTATGGGAGGCGGGCTAGGAAGAGACCACTATCACTGTGCAGGAGATACAGAGCTCAGTGGCTGAGACTGGGGTGAGGGTGCACCAGTCACCTATATCAGGAGCTCTGCATACACCTGGCCTGTATGGGAGGTGGGCTAGGAAGAGACCACTATCACTGTGCAGGAGATACAGAGCTCAGTGGCTGAGACTGGGGTGAGGGTGCACCAGTCACCTATATCAGGAGCTCTGCATACACCTGGCCTGTATGGGAGGGGGCTAGGAAGAGACCACTATCACTGTGCAGGAGATACAGAGCTCAGTGGCTGAGACTGGGGTGAGGGTGCACCAGTCACCTATATCAGGAGCTCTGCATACACCTGGCCTGTATGGGAGGTGGGCTAGGAAGAGACCACTATCACTGTGCAGGAGATACAGAGCTCAGTGGCTGAGACTGGGGTGAGGGTGCACCAGTCACCTATATCAGGAGCTCTGCATACACCTGGCCTGTATGGGAGGTGGGCTAGGAAGAGACCACTATCACTGTGCAGGAGATACAGAGCTCAGTGGATGAGACTGGGGTGAGGATGCACCAGTCACCTATATCAGGAGCTCTGCATACACCTGGCCTGTATGGGAGGGGGTAGGAAGAGACCACTATCACTGTGCAGGAGATACAGAGCTCATTGGGTGAGACTGGGGTGAGGGTGCACCAGTCACCTATATCAGGAGCTCTGCATACACCTGGCCTGTATGGGAGGGGGCTAGGAAGAGACCACTATCACTGTGCAGGAGATACAGAGCTCAGTGGCTGAGACTGGGGTGAGGGTGCACCATTCACCTATATCAGGAGCTCTGCATACACCTGGCCTGTATGGGAGGGGGCTAGGAAGAGACCACTATCACTGTGCAGGAGATACAGAGCTCAGTGGCTGAGACTGGGGTGAGGGTGCACCAGTCACCTATATCAGGAGCTCTGCATACACCTGGCCTGTATGGGAGGGGGGCAAGGAAGAGACCACTATCACTGTGCAGGAGATACAGAGGTCAGTGACTGAGACTGGGGTGAGGGTGCACCAGTCACCTATATCAGGAACTCTGCATACACCTGGCCTGTATGGGAGGGGGCTAGGAAGAGACCACTATCACTGTGCAGGAGATACAGAACTCAGTGGCTGAGACTGGGGTGAGGGTGCACCAGTCACCTATATCAGGAGCTCTGCATACACCTTGCCTGTATGGGAGGGGGCTAGGAAGAGACCACTATCACTGTGCAGGAGATACAGAACTCAGTGGCTGAGAATGGGGTGAGGGTGCACCAGTCACCTATATCAGGAGTTCTGCATACACCTTGCCTGTATGGGAGGGGGGCTAGGAAGAGACCACTATCACTGTGCAGGAGATACAGAACTCAGTGGCTGAGAATGGGGTGAGGGTGCACCAGTCACCTGTATCAGGAGCTCTGCATACACCTGGCCTGTATGGGAGGGGGCTAGGAAGAGACCACTATCACTGTGCAGGAGATATAGAGCTCAGTGGATGAGACTGGGGTGAGGGTGCACCAGTCACCTATATCAGGAGCTCTGTATACACCTGGCCTGTATGGGAGACGGGCTAGGAAGAGACCACTATCACTATAGAGGAGATACAGAGATCAGTGGGTGAGACTGGGGTGAGTGTGCACCAGTCACCTATATCAGGAGCTCTGCATACACCTGGCCTGTATGGGAGGGGGCTAGGAAGAGACCACTATCACTGTGCAGGAGATACAGAGCTCAGAGGCTGAGACTGGGGTGAGGGTGCACCAGTCACCTATATCAGGAGCTCTGCATACACCTGTCCTGTATGAGAGGGGGCTAGGAAGAGACCACTATCACTGTGCAGGAGATACATAGCTCAGTGGATGAGACTGGGGTGAGTGTGCACCAGTCACCTATATCAGGAACTCTGCATACACCTGGCCTGTATGGGAGGGGGCTAGGAAGAGACTACTATCACTATACAGGAGATACAGAGCTCAGTGACTGAGACTGGGGTGAGGGTGCGCCAGTCACCTATATCAGGAGCTCTGCATACACCTGGCCTGTATGGGAGGGGGGCTAGGAAGAGACCACTATCACTGTGCAGGAGATACAGAGGTCAGTGACTGAGACTGGGGTGAGGGTGCTCCAGTCACCTACATCAGGAGCTCTGCATACACCTGGCCTGTATGGGAGGGGTCTAGGAAGAGACCACTATCACTGTGCAGGAGATACAGAACTCAGTGGGTGAGACTGGGGTGAGGGTGCACCAGTCACCTATATCAGGAGCTCTGCATACACCTGGCCTGTATGGGAGGGGGGCTAGGAAGAGACCACTATCACTGTGCAGGAGATACAGAGCTCAGTGGAAGAGACTGGGGTGAGGGTGCACCAGTCACCTATATCAAGAGCTCTGCATACACCTGGCCTGTATGGGAGGGGGTAGGAAGAGACCACTATCACTGTGCTGGAGATACAGAGCTCATTGGGTGAGACTGGGGTGAGGGTGCACCAGTCACCTATATCAG
Organism: Taudactylus pleione; assembly: GCA_031769625.1. Lineage (NCBI taxonomy): Eukaryota > Metazoa > Chordata > Amphibia > Anura > Myobatrachidae > Taudactylus > Taudactylus pleione. The sequence continues at coordinate 132,027 of JAUIMM010001564.1, forward strand.
GAGCTCTGCATACACCTGGCCTGTATGGGAGGGGGCTAGGAAGAGACCACTATCACTGTGCAGGAGATACAGAGCTCAGTGGCTGAGACTGGGGTGAGGGTGCACCATTCACCTATATCAGGAGCTCTGCATACACCTGGCCTGTATGGGAGGGGGCTAGGAAGAGACCACTATCACTGTGCAGGAGATACAGAGCTCAGTGGCTGAGACTGGGGTGAGGGTGCACCAGTCACCTATATCAGGAGCTCTGCATACACCTGGCCTGTATGGGAGGGGGGCTAGGAAGAGACCACTATCACTGTGCAGGAGATACAGAACTCAGTGGCTGAGAATGGGGTGAGGGTGCACCAGTCACCTATATCAGGAGTTCTGCATACACCTTGCCTGTATGGGAGGGGGCTAGGAAGAGACCACTATCACTGTGCAGGAGATACAGAACTCAGTGGCTGAGAATGGGGTGAGGGTGCACCAGTCACCTGTATCAGGAGCTCTGCATACACCTGGCCTGTATGGGAGGGGGCTAGGAAGAGACCACTATCACTGTGCAGGAGATATAGAGCTCAGTGGATGAGACTGGGGTGAGGGTGCACCAGTCACCTATATCAGGAGCTCTGCATACACCTGGCCTGTATGGGAGGGGGGCTAGGAAGAGACCACTATCACTGTGCAGGAGATACAGAGGTCAGTGACTGAGACTGGGGTGAGGGTGCACCAGTCACCTACATCAGGAGCTCTGCATACACCTGGCCTGTATGGGAGGGGTCTAGGAAGAGACCACTATCACTGTGCAGGAGATACAGAACTCAGTGGAAGAGACTGGGGTGAGGGTGCACCAGTCACCTATATCAAGAGCTCTGCATACACCTGGCCTGTATGGGAGGGGGTAGGAAGAGACCACTATCACTGTGCAGGAGATACAGAGCTCATTGGGTGAGACTGGGGTGAGGGTGCACCAGTCACTAATATCAGGAGCTCTGCATACACCTGGCCTGTATCGGAGGGGGTAGGAAGAGACCACTATCACTGTGCAGGAAATACAGAGCTCAGTGGCTGAGACTGGGGTGAGGGTGCACCAGTCACCTATATCAGGAGCTCTGCATACACCTGCCCTGTATGGGAGGTGGGCTAGGAAGAGACCACTATCACTGTGCAGGAGATACAGAGGTCAGTGACTGAGACTGGGGTGAGGGTGCACCAGTCACCTATATCAGGAGCTCTGCATACACCTGGCCTGTATGGGAGGGGTCTAGGAAGAGACCACTATCACTGTGCAGGAGATACAGAACTCAGTGGGTGAGACTGGGGTGAGGGTGCACCAGTCACCTATATCAGGAGCTCTGCATACACCTGGCCTGTATGGGAGGGGGGCTAGGAAGAGACCACTATCACTGTGCAGGAGATACAGAGCTCAGTGGAAGAGACTGGGGTGAGGGTGCACCAGTCATCTATATCAAGAGCTCTGCATACACCTGGCCTGTATGGGAGGCGGGCTAGGAAGAGACCTCTATCACTATAGAGGAGATACAGAGATCAGTGGGTGAGACTGGGGTGAGTGTGCACCAGTCACCTATATCAGGAGCTCTGCACACACCTGGCCTGTATGGGAGGGGGCTAGGAAGAGACCACTATCACTGTGCAAGAGAGATATAGAGCTCAGTGGATGAGACTGGGGTGAGGGTGCACCAGTCACCTATATCAGGAGCTCTGCATACACCTGGCCTGTATGGGAGGGGGGCTAGGAAGAGACCACTATCACTGTGCAGGAGATACAGAGCTCAGTGACTGAGACTGGGGTGAGGGTGCTCCAGTCACCTACATCAGGAGCTCTGCATACACCTGGCCTGTATGGGAGGGGTCTAGGAAGAGACCACTATCACTGTGCAGGAGACACAGAACTCAGTGGGTGAGACTGGGGTGAGGGTGCACCATTCACCTATATCAGGAGCTCTGCATACACCTGGCCTGTATGGGAGGGGGGCTAGGAAGAGACCACTATCACTGTGCAGGAGATACAGAGCTCAGTGGAAGAGACTGGGGTGAGGGTGCACCAGTCACCTATATCAAGAGCTCTGCATACACCTGGCCTGTATGGGAGGGGGTAGGAAGAGACCACTATCACTGTACAGGAGATACAGAGCTCATTGGGTGAGACTGGGGTGAGGGTGCACCAGTCACCTATATCAGGAGCTCTGCATACACCTGGCCTGTATGGGAGGGGGCTAGGAAGAGACCACTATCACTGTGCAGGAGATACAGAGCTCAGTGGCTGAGACTGGGGTGAGGGTGCACCATTCACCTATATCAGGAGCTCTGCATACACCTGGCCTGTATGGGAGGGGGCTAGGAAGAGACCACTATCACTGTGCAGGAGATACAGAGCTCAGTGGCTGAGACTGGGGTGAGGGTGCACCAGTCACCTATATCAGGAGCTCTGCATACACCTGGCCTGTATGGGAGGGGGGCTAGGAAGAGACCACTATCAGTGTGCAGGAGATACAGAGGTCAGTGACTGAGACTGGGGTGAGGGTGCACCAGTCACCTATATCAGGAGCTCTGCATACACCTGGCCTGTATGGGAGGGGGCTAGGAAGAGACCACTATCACTGTGCAGGAGATACAGAACTCAGTGGCTGAGACTGGGGTGAGGGTGCACCAGTCACCTATATCAGGAGCTCTGCATACACCTTGCCTGTATGGGAGGGGGCTAGGAAGAGAGCACTATCAATGTGTAGGAGATACAGAACTCAGTGGCTGAGAATGGGGTGAGGGTGCACCAGTCACCTATATCAGGAGTTCTGCATACACCTTGCCTGTATGGGAGGGGGGCAAGGAAGAGACCACTATCACTGTGCAAGAGAGATATAGAGCTCAGTGGATGAGACTGGGGTGAGGGTGCACCAGTCACCTATATCAGGAGCTCTGCATACACCTGGCCTGTATGGGAGGGGGGCTAGGAAGAGACCACTATCACTGTGCAGGAGATACAGAGGTCAGTGACTGAGACTGGGGTGAGGGTGCACCAGTCACCTACATCAGGAGCTCTGCATACACCTGGCCTGTATGGGAGGGGTCTAGGAAGAGACCACTATCACTGTGCAGGAGATACAGAACTCAGTGGAAGAGACTGGGGTGAGGGTGCACCAGTCACCTATATCAAGAGCTCTGCATACACCTGGCCTGTATGGGAGGGGGTAGGAAGAGACCACTATCACTGTGCAGGAGATACAGAGCTCATTGGGTGAGACTGGGGTGAGGGTGCACCAGTCACTAATATCAGGAGCTCTGCATACACCTGGCCTGTATGGGAGGTGGGCTAGGAAGAGATCACTATCACTGTGCAGGAGATACAGAGCTCAGTGGCTGAGACTGGGGTGAGGGTGCACCATTCACCTATATCAGGAGCTCTGCATACACCTGGCCTGTATGGGAGGGGGCTAGGAAGAGACCACTATCACTGTGCAGGAGATACAGAGCTCAGTGTCTGAGACTGGGGTGAGGGTGCACCAGTCACCTATATCAGGAGCTCTGCATACACCTGGCCTGTATGGGAGGGGGCTAGGAAGAGATCACTATCACTGTGCAGGAGATACAGAGCTCAGTGGCTGAGACTGGGGTGAGGGTGCACCATTCACCTATATCAGGAGCTCTGCATACACCTGGCCTGTATGGGAGGGGGCTAGGAAGAGACCACTATCACTGTGCAGGAGATACAGAGCTCAGTGGCTGAGACTGGGGTGAGGATGCACCAGTCACCTATATCAGGAGCTCTGCATACACCTGGCCTGTATGGGAGGGGGGCTAGGAAGAGACCACTATCACTGTGCAGGAGATACAGAACTCAGTGGCTGAGAATGGGGTGAGGGTGCACCAGTCACCTGTATCAGGAGCTCTGCATACACCTGGCCTGTATGGGAGGGGGCTAGGAAGAGACCACTATCACTGTGCAAGAGATATAGAGCTCAGTGGATGAGACTGGGGTGAGGGTGCACCAGTCACCTATATCAGGAGCTCTGCATACACCTGGCCTGTATGAGAGGGGGCTAGGAAGAGACCACTATCACTGTGCAGGAGATACATAGCTCAGTGGATGAGACTGGGGTGAGTGTGCACCAGTCACCTATATCAGGAGCTCTGCATACACCTGGCCTGTATGGGAGGGGGCTAGGAAGAGACTACTATCACTATACAGGAGATACAGAGCTCAGTGACTGAGACTGGGGTGAGGGTGCGTCAGTCACAAATATCAGGAGCTCTGCATACACCTGGCCTGTATCGGAGGGGGTAGGAAGAGACCACTATCACTGTGCAGGAGATACAGAGCTCAGTGGCTGAGACTGGGGTGAGGGTGCACCAGTCACCTATATCAGGAGCTCTGCATACACCTGCCCTGTATGGGAGGTGGGCTAGGAAGAGACCACTATCACTGTGCAGGAGATACAGAGGTCAGTGACTGAGACTGGGGTGAGGGTGCACCAGTCACCTATATCAGGAGCTCTGCATACACCTGGCCTGTATGGGAGGGGTCTAGGAAGAGACCACTATCACTGTGCAGGAGATACAGAACTCAGTGGGTGAGACTGGGGTGAGGGTGCACCAGTCACCTATATCAGGAGCTCTGCATACACCTGGCCTGTATGGGAGGGGGGCTAGGAAGAGACCACTATCACTGTGCAGGAGATACAGAGCTCAGTGGAAGAGACTGGGGTGAGGGTGCACCAGTCACCTATATCAAGAGCTCTGCATACACCTGGCCTGTATGGGAGGCGGGCTAGGAAGAGACCACTATCACTGTGCAGGAGATACAGAGCTCAGTGGCTGAGACTGGGGTGAGGGTGCACCAGTCACCTATATCAGGAGCTCTGCATACACCTGGCCTGTATGGGAGGGGGCTAGGAAGAGACCACTATCACTGTGCAGGAGATACAGAGCTCAGTGGCTGAGACTGGGGTGAGGGTGCACCAGTCACCTATATCAGGAGCTCTGCATACACCTGGCCTGTATGGGAGGGGGCTAGGAAGAGACCACTATCACTGTGCAGGAGATACAGAGCTCAGTGGCTGAGACTGGGGTGAGGGTGCACCAGTCACCTATATCAGGAGCTCTGCATACACCTGGCCTGTATGGGAGGGGGTAGGAAGAGACCACTATCACTGTGCAGGAGATACAGAGCTCAGTGGATGAGACTGGGGTGAGGGTGCACCAGTCACTTATATCAGGAGCTCTGCATACACCTGGCCTGTATGGGAGGGGGGCTAGGAAGAGACCACTATCACTGTGCAGGAAATACAGAGCTCAGAGGCTGAGACTGGGGTGAGGGTGCACCAGTCACCTATATCAGGAGCTCTGCATACACCTGGCCTGTATGGGAGGGGGGCTAGGAAGAGACCACTATCACTGTGCAGGAGATACAGAGGTCAGTGACTGAGACTGGGGTGAGGGTGCACCAGTCACCTATATTAGGAGCTCTGCATACACCTGGCCTGTATGGGAGGGGTCTAGGAAGAGACCACTATCACTGTGCAGGAGATACAGAACTCAGTGGGTGAGACTGGGGTGAGGGTGCACCAGTCACCTATATCAGGAGCTCTGCATACACCTGGCCTGTATGGGAGGGGGGCTAGGAAGAGACCACTATCACTGTGCAGGAGATACAGAGCTCAGTGGAAGAGACTGGGGTGAGGGTGCACCAGTCACCTATATCAAGAGCTCTGCATACACCTGGCCTGTATGGGAGGGGGTAGGAAGAGACCACTATCACTGTGCTGGAGATACAGAGCTCATTGGGTGAGACTGGGGTGAGGGTGCACCAGTCACCTATATCAGGAGCTCTGCATACACCTGGCCTGTATGGGAGGGGGCTAGGAAGAGACCACTATCACTGTGCAGGAGATACAGAGCTCAGTGGCTGAGACTGGGGTGAGGGTGCACCAGTCACCTATATCAGGAGCTCTGTATACACCTGGCCTGTATGGGAGGGGGCTAGGAAGAGACCACTATCACTGTGCAGGAGATACAGAACTCAGTGGCTGAGAATGGGGTGAGGGTGCACCAGTCACCTGTATCAGGAGCTCTGCATACACCTGGCCTGTATGGGAGGGGGCTAGGAAGAGACCACTATCACTGTGCAGGAGATATAGAGCTCAGTGGATGAGACTGGGGTGAGGGTGCACCAGTCACCTATATCAGGAGCTCTGCATACACCTGGCCTGTATGGGAGGGGGGCTAGGAAGAGACCACTATCACTATAGAGGAGATACAGAGATCAGTGGGTGAGACTGGGGTGAGTGTGCACCAGTCACCTATATCAGGAGCTCTGCATACACCTGGCCTGTATGGGAGGGGGCTAGGAAGAGACTACTATCACTATACAGGAGATACAGAGCTCAGTGACTGAGACTGGGGTGAGGCTGCGTCAGTCACAAATATCAGGAGCTCTGCATACACCTGGCCTGTATCGGAGGGGGTAGGAAGAGACCACTATCACTGTGCAGGAGATACAGAGCTCAGTGGCTGAGACTGGGGTGAGGGTGCACCAGTCACCTATATCAGGAGCTCTGCATACACCTGCCCTGTATGGGAGGTGGGCTAGGAAGAGACCACTATCACTGTGCAGGAGATACAGAGCTCAGAGGCTTAGACTGGGGTGAGGGTGCACCAGTCACCTATATCAGGAGCTCTGCATACACCTGGCCTGTATGGGAGGGGGGCTAGGAAGAGACCACTATCACTGTGCAGGAGATACATAGCTCAGTGGATGAGACTGGGGTGAGTGTGCACCAGTCACCTATATCAGGAGCTCTGCACACACCTGGCCTGTATGGGAGGGGGCTAGGAAGAGACCACTATCACTGTGCAGGAGATACAGAGCTCAGTGGATGAGACTGGGGTGAGGGTGCACCAGTCACCTATATCAGGAGCTCTGCATACACCTGGCCTGTATGGGAGGGGGCTAGGAAGAGACCACTATCACTGTGCAGGAGATACAGAGCTCATTGGGTGAGACTGGGGTGAGGGTGCACCAGTCACCTATATCAGGAGCTCTGCATACACCTGGCCTGTATGGGAGGGGGCTAGGAAGAGACCACTATCACTGTGCAGGAGATACAGAGCTCATTGGGTGAGACTGGGTTGAGGGTGCACCAGTCACTTATATCAGGAGCTCTGCATACACCTGGCCTGTATGGGAGGGGGTAGGAAGAGACCACTATCACTGTGCAGGAGATACAGAGCTCAGTGGCTGAGACTGGGGTGAGGGTGCACCATTCACCTATATCAGGAGCTCTGCATACACCTTGCCTGTATGGGAGGGGGCTAGGAAGAGACCACTATCACTGTGCAGGAGATACAGAGCTCAGTGGCTGAGACTGGGGTGAGGGTGCACCAGTCACCTATATCAGGAGCTCTGCATACACCTGGCCTGTATGGGAGGGGGGCAAGGAAGAGACCACTATCACTGTGCAAGAGAGATATAGAGCTCAGTGGATGAGACTGGGGTGAGGGTGCACCAGTCACCTATATCAGGAGCTCTGCATACACCTGGCCTGTATGGGATGGGGGCTAGGAAGAGACCACTATCACTGTGCAGGAGATACAGAACTCAGTGGGTGAGACTGGGGTGAGGGTGCACCAGTCACCTATATCAGGAGCTCTGCATACACCTGGCCTGTATGGGAGGGGGGCTAGGAAGAGACCACTATCACTGTGCAGGAGATACAGAGCTCAGTGGAAGAGACTGGGGTGAGGGTGCACCAGTCACCTATATCAAGAGCTCTGCATACACCTGGCCTGTATGGGAGGGGGTAGGAAGAGACCACTATCACTGTGCAGGAGATACAGAGCTCATTGGGTGAGACTGGGGTGAGGGTGCACCAGTCACTTATATCAGGAGCTCTGCATACACCTGGCCTGTATGGGAGGTGGGCTAGGAAGAGATCAGTATCACTGTGCAGGAGATACAGAGCTCAGTGGCTGAGACTGGGGTGAGGGTGCACCATTCACCTATATCAGGAGCTCTGCATACACCTGGCCTGTATGGGAGGGGGCTAGGAAGAGACCACTATCACTGTGCAGGAGATACAGAGCTCAGTGTCTGAGACTGGGGTGAGGGTGCACCAGTCACCTATATCAGGAGCTCTGCATACACCTGGCCTGTATGGGAGGGGGCTAGGAAGAGATCACTATCACTGTGCAGGAGATACAGAGCTCAGTGGCTGAGACTGGGGTGAGGGTGCACCATTCACCTATATCAGGAGCTCTGCATACACCTGGCCTGTATGGGAGGGGGCTAGGAAGAGACCACTATCACTGTGCAGGAGATACAGAGCTCAGTGGCTGAGACTGGGGTGAGGGTGCACCAGTCACCTATATCAGGAGCTCTGCATACACCTGGCCTGTATGGGAGGGGGGCTAGGAAGAGACCACTATCACTGTGCAGGAGATACAGAGGTCAGTGACTGAGACTGGGGTGAGGGTGCACCAGTCACCTACATCAGGAGCTCTGCATACACCTGGCCTGTATGGGAGGGGTCTAGGAAGAGACCACTATCACTGTGCAGGAGATACAGAACTCAGTGGGTGAGACTGGGGTGAGGGTGCACCAGTCACCTATATCAGGAGCTCTGCATACACCTGGCCTGTATGGGAGGGGGGCTAGGAAGAGACCACTATCACTGTGCAGGAGATACAGAGCTCAGTGGAAGAGACTGGGGTGAGGGTGCACCAGTCACCTATATCAAGAGCTCTGCATACACCTGGCCTGTATGGGAGGGGGTAGGAAGAGACCACTATCACTGTGCAGGAGATACAGAGCTCATTGGGTGAGACTGGGGTGAGGGTGCACCAGTCACTTATATCAGGAGCTCTGCATACACCTGGCCTGTATGGGAGGTGGGCTAGGAAGAGATCACTATCACTGTGCAGGAGATACAGAGCTCAGTGGCTGAGACTGGGGTGAGGGTGCACCATTCACCTATATCAGGAGCTCTGCATACACCTGGCCTGTATGGGAGGGGGCTAGGAAGAGACCACTATCACTGTGCAGGAGATACAGAGCTCAGTGTCTGAGACTGGGGTGAGGGTGCACCAGTCACCTATATCAGGAGCTCTGCATACACCTGGCCTGTATGGGAGGGGGCTAGGAAGAGATCACTATCACTGTGCAGGAGATACAGAGCTCAGTGGCTGAGACTGGGGTGAGGGTGCACCATTCACCTATATCAGGAGCTCTGCATACACCTGGCCTGTATGGGAGGGGGCTAGGAAGAGACCACTATCACTGTGCAGGAGATACAGAGCTCAGTGGCTGAGACTGGGGTGAGGGTGCACCAGTCACCTATATCAGGAGCTCTGCATACACCTGGCCTGTATGGGAGGGGGGCTAGGAAGAGACCACTATCACTGTGCAGGAGATACAGAACTCAGTGGCTGAGAATGGGGTGAGGGTGCACCAGTCACCTGTATCAGGAGCTCTGCATACACCTGGCCTGTATGGGAGGGGGCTAGGAAGAGACCACTATCACTGTGCAGGAGATATAGAGCTCAGTGGATGAGACTGGGGTGAGGGTGCACCAGTCACCTATATCAGGAGCTCTGCATACACCTGGCCTGTATGAGAGGGGGCTAGGAAGAGACCACTATCACTGTGCAGGAGATACATAGCTCAGTGGATGAGACTGGGGTGAGTGTGCACCAGTCACCTATATCAGGAGCTCTGCATACACCTGGCCTGTATGGGAGGGGGCTAGGAAGAGACTACTATCACTATACAGGAGATACAGAGCTCAGTGACTGAGACTGGGGTGAGGGTGCGTCAGTCACAAATATCAGGAGCTCTGCATACACCTGGCCTGTATCGGAGGGGGTAGGAAGAGACCACTATCACTGTGCAGGAGATACAGAGCTCAGTGGCTGAGACTGGGGTGAGGGTGCACCAGTCACCTATATCAGGAGCTCTGCATACACCTGCCCTGTATGGGAGGTGGGCTAGGAAGAGACCACTATCACTGTGCAGGAGATACAGAGGTCAGTGACTGAGACTGGGGTGAGGGTGCACCAGTCACCTATATCAGGAGCTCTGCATACACCTGGCCTGTATGGGAGGGGTCTAGGAAGAGACCACTATCACTGTGCAGGAGATACAGAACTCAGTGACTGAGACTGGGGTGAGGGTGCACCAGTCACCTATATCAGGAGCTCTGCATACACCTGGCCTGTATGGGAGGGGTCTAGGAAGAGACCACTATCACTGTGCAGGAGATACAGAACTCAGTAGGTGAGACTGGGGTGAGGGTGCACCAGTCACCTATATCAGGAGCTCTGCATACACCTGGCCTGTATGGGAGGGGGGCTAGGAAGAGACCACTATCACTGTGCAGGAGATACAGAGCTCAGTGGCTGAGACTGGGGTGAGGGTGCACCAGTCACCTATATCAGGAGCTCTGCATACACCTGGCCTGTATGGGAGGTGGGCTAGGAAGAGACCACTATCACTGTGCAGGAGATACAGAGCTCAGTGGCTGAGACTGGGGTGAGGGTGCACCAGTCACCTATATCAGGAGCTCTGCATACACCTGGCCTGTATGGGAGGGGGCTAGGAAGAGACCACTATCACTGTGCAGGAGATACAGAGCTCAGTGGCTGAGACTGGGGTGAGGGTGCACCAGTCACCTATATCAGGAGCTCTGCATACACCTGGCCTGTATGGGAGGTGGGCTAGGAAGAGACCACTATCACTGTGCAGGAGATACAGAGCTCAGTGGCTGAGACTGGGGTGAGGGTGCACCAGTCACCTATATCAGGAGCTCTGCATACACCTGGCCTGAATGGGAGGGGGCTAGGAAGAGACCACTATCACTGTGCAGGAGTTACAGAGCTCATTGGGTGAGACTGGGGTGAGGATGCACCAGTCACCTATATCAGGAGCTCTGCATACACCTGGCCTGTATGGGAGGGGGTAGGAAGAGACCACTAACACTGTGCAGGAGATACAGAGCTCATTGGGTGAGACTGGGGTGAGGGTGCACCAGTCACCTATATCAGGAGCTCTGCATACACCTGGCCTGTATGAGAGGGGGCTAGGAAGAGACCACTATCACTGTGCAGAAGATACAGAGCTCAGTGGCTGAGACTGGGGTGAGGGTGCACCATTCACCTATATCAGGAGCTCTGCATACACCTGGCCTGTATTGGAGGGGGCTAGGAAGAGACCACTATCACTGTGCAGGAGATACAGAGCTCAGTGGCTGAGACTGGGGTGAGGGTGCACCAGTCACCTATATCAGGAGCTCTGCATACACCTGGCCTGTATGGGAGGTGGGCTAGGAAGAGACCACTATCACTGTGCAGGAGATACAGAGCTCAGTGGCTGAGACTGGGGTGAGGGTGCACCAGTCACCTATATCAGGAGCTCTGCATACACCTGGCCTGTATGGGAGGTGGGCTAGGAAGAGACCACTATCACTGTGCAGGAGATACAGAGCTCAGTGGCTGAGACTGGGGTTAGGGTGCACCAGTCACCTATATCAGGAGCTCTGCATACACCTGGCCTGTATGGGAGGTGGGCTAGGAAGAGACCACTATCACTGTGCAGGAGATACAGAGCTCAGTGGATGAGACTGGGGTGAGGATGCACCAGTCACCTATATCAGGAGCTCTGCATACACCTGGCCTGTATGGGAGGTGGGCTAGGAAGAGACCACTATCACTGTGCAGGAGATACAGAGCTCAGTGGATGAGACTGGGGTGAGGATGCACCAGTCACCTATATCAGGAGCTCTGCATACACCTGGCCTGTATGGGAGGGGGTAGGAAGAGACCACTATCACTGTGCAGGAGATACAGAGCTCATTGGGTGAGACTGGGGTGAGGGTGCACCAGTCACCTATATCAGGAGCTCTGCATACACCTGGCCTGTATGGGAGGGGGCTAGGAAGAGACCACTATCACTGTGCAGGAGATACAGAGCTCAGTGGCTGAGACTGGGGTGAGGGTGCACCATTCACCTATATCAGGAGCTCTGCATACACCTGGCCTGTATGGGAGGGGGCTAGGAAGAGACCACTATCACTGTGCAGGAGATACAGAGCTCAGTGGCTGAGACTGGGGTGAGGGTGCACCAGTCACCTATATCAGGAGCTCTGCAAACACCTTGCCTGTATGGGAGGGGGCTAGGAAGAGACCACTATCACTGTGCAGGAGATACAGAACTCAGTGGCTGAGAATGGGGTGAGGGTGCACCAGTCACCTATATCAGGAGTTCTGCATACACCTTGCCTGTATGGGAGGGGGCTAGGAAGAGACCACTATCACTGTGCAGGAGATACAGAACTCAGTGGCTGAGAATGGGGTGAGGGTGCACCAGTCACCTGTATCAGGAGCTCTGCATACACCTGGCCTGTATGGGAGGGGGCTAGGAAGAGACCACTATCACTGTGCAGGAGATATAGAGCTCAGTGGATGAGACTGGGGTGAGGGTGCACCAGTCACCTATATCAGGAGCTCTGTATACACCTGGCCTGTATGGGAGACGGGCTAGGAAGAGACCACTATCACTATAGAGGAGATACAGAGATCAGTGGGTGAGACTGGGGTGAGTGTGCACCAGTCACCTATATCAGGAGCTCTGCATACACCTGTCCTGTATGAGAGGGGGCTAGGAAGAGACCACTATCACTGTGCAGGAGATACATAGCTCAGTGGCTGAGACTGGGGTGAGGGTGCACCAGTCACCTATATCAGGAGCTCTGCATACACCTGGCCTGTATGGGAGGGGGGCTAGGAAGAGACCACTATCACTGTGCAGGAGATACAGAACTCAGTGGCTGAGAATGGGGTGAGGGTGCACCAGTCACCTGTATCAGGAGCTCTGCATACACCTGGCCTGTATGGGAGGGGGCTAGGAAGAGACCACTATCACTGTGCAGGAGATATAGAGCTCAGTGGATGAGACTGGGGTGAGGGTGCACCAGTCACCTATATCAGGAGCTCTGCATACACCTGGCCTGTATGAGAGGGGGCTAGGAAGAGACCACTATCACTGTGCAGGAGATACATAGCTCAGTGGATGAGACTGGGGTGAGTGTGCACCAGTCACCTATATCAGGAGCTCTGCATACACCTGGCCTGTATGGGAGGGGGCTAGGAAGAGACTACTATCACTATACAGGAGATACAGAGCTCAGTGACTGAGACTGGGGTGAGGGTGCGTCAGTCACAAATATCAGGAGCTCTGCATACACCTGGCCTGTATCGGAGGGGGTAGGAAGAGACCACTATCACTGTGCAGGAGATACAGAGCTCAGTGGGTGAGACTGGGGTGAGGGTGCACCAGTCACCTATATCAGGAGCTCTGCATACACCTGGCCTGTATGGGCGGGGGCTAGGAAGAGACCACTATCACTGTGCAGGAGATACAGAGCTCAGTGGCTGAGACTGGGGTGAGGGTGCACCAGTCACCTATATCAGGAGCTCTGCATACACCTGCCCTGTATGGGAGGTGGGCTAGGAAGAGACCACTATCACTGTGCAGGAGATACAGAGCTCAGTGGGTGAGACTGGGGTGAGCGTGCACCAGTCACCTGTATCAGGAGCTCTGCATACACCTGGTCTGTATCGGAGGGGGCTAGGAAGAGACCACTATCACTGTGCAGGAGATACAGAGCTCATTGGGTGAGACTGGGGTGAGGGTGCACCAGTCACTTATATCAGGAGCTCTGCATACACCTGGCCTGTATGGGAGGGGGCTAGGAAGAGACCACTATCACTGTGCAGGAGATACAGAGCTCAGTGGCTGAGACTGGGGTGAGGGTGCACCATTCACCTTTATCAGGAGCTCTGCATACACCTGGCCTGTATGGGAGGGGGGCAAGGAAGAGACCACTATCACTGTGCAGGAGATACAGAGCTCAGTGGCTGAGACTGGGGTGAGGGTGCACCATTCACCTTTATCAGGAGCTCTGCATACACCTGGCCTGTATGGGAGGGGTCTAGGAAGAGACCACTATCACTGTGCAGGAGATACAGAACTCAGTGACTGAGACTGGGGTGAGGGTGCACCAGTCACCTATATCAGGAGCTCTGCATACACCTGGCCTGTATGGGAGGGGTCTAGGAAGAGACCACTATCACTGTGCAGGAGATACAGAACTCAGTAGGTGAGACTGGGGTGAGGGTGCACCAGTCACCTATATCAGGAGCTCTGCATACACCTGGCCTGTATGGGAGGGGGGCTAGGAAGAGACCACTATCACTGTGCAGGAGATACAGAGCTCAGTGGCTGAGACTGGGGTGAGGGTGCACCAGTCACCTATATCAGGAGCTCTGCATACACCTGGCCTGTATGGGAGGTGGGCTAGGAAGAGACCACTATCACTGTGCAGGAGATACAGAGCTCAGTGGCTGAGACTGGGGTGAGGGTGCACCAGTCACCTATATCAGGAGCTCTGCATACACCTGGCCTGTATGGGAGGTGGGCTAGGAAGAGACCACTATCACTGTGCAGGAGATACAGAGCTCAGTGGCTGAGACTGGGGTGAGGGTGCACCAGTCACCTATATCAGGAGCTCTGCATACACCTGGCCTGAATGGGAGGGGGCTAGGAAGAGATCACTATCACTGTGCAGGAGATACAGAGCTCAGTGGCTGAGACTGGGGTGAGGGTGCACCAGTTACCTATATCAGGAGCTCTGCATACACCTGGCCTGTATGGGAGGTGGGCTAGGAAGAGACCACTATCACTGTGCAGGAGATACAGAGCTCAGTGGATGAGACTGGGGTGAGGATGCACCAGTCACCTATATCAGGAGCTCTGCATACACCTGGCCTGTATGGGAGGGGGTAGGAAGAGACCACTATCACTGTGCAGGAGATACAGAGCTCATTGGGTGAGACTGGGGTGAGGGTGCACCAGTCACCTATATCAGGAGCTCTGCATACACCTGGCCTGTATGGGAGGGGGCTAGGAAGAGACCACTATCACTGTGCAGGAGATACAGAGCTCAGTGGCTGAGACTGGGGTGAGGGTGCACCATTCACCTATATCAGGAGCTCTGCATACACCTGGCCTGTATGGGAGGGGGCTAGGAAGAGACCACTATCACTGTGCAGGAGATACAGAGCTCAGTGGCTGAGACTGGGGTGAGGGTGCACCAGTCACCTATATCAGGAGCTCTGCATACACCTGGCCTGTATGGGAGGTGGGCTAGGAAGAGACCACTATCACTGTGCAGGAGATACAGAGCTCAGTGGCTGAGACTGGGGTGAGGGTGCACCAGTCACCTATATCAGGAGCTCTGCATACACCTGGCCTGTATGGGAGGGGGCTAGGAAGAGACCACTATCACTGTGCAGGAGATACAGAGCTCAGTGGCTGAGACTGGGGTGAGGGTGCACCAGTCACCTATATCAGGAGCTCTGCATACACCTGGCCTGTATGGGAGGTGGGCTAGGAAGAGACCACTATCACTGTGCAGGAGATACAGAGCTCAGTGGCTGAGACTGGGGTGAGGGTGCACCAGTCACCTATATCAGGAGCTCTGCATACACCTGGCCTGTATGGGAGGTGGGCTAGGAAGAGACCACTATCACTGTGCAGGAGATACAGAGCTCAGTGGCTGAGACTGGGGTGAGGGTGCACCAGTCACCTATATCAGGAGCTCTGCATACACCTGGCCTGAATGGGAGGGGGCTAGGAAGAGATCACTATCACTGTGCAGGAGATACAGAGCTCAGTGGCTGAGACTGGGGTGAGGGTGCACCAGTTACCTATATCAGGAGCTCTGCATACACCTGGCCTGTATGGGAGGTGGGCTAGGAAGAGACCACTATCACTGTGCAGGAGATACAGAGCTCAGTGGATGAGACTGGGGTGAGGATGCACCAGTCACCTATATCAGGAGCTCTGCATACACCTGGCCTGTATGGGAGGGGGTAGGAAGAGACCACTATCACTGTGCAGGAGATACAGAGCTCATTGGGTGAGACTGGGGTGAGGGTGCACCAGTCACCTATATCAGGAGCTCTGCATACACCTGGCCTGTATGGGAGGGGGCTAGGAAGAGACCACTATCACTGTGCAGGAGATACAGAGCTCATTGGCTGAGACTGGGGTGAGGGTGCACCATTCACCTATATCAGGAGCTCTGCATACACCTGGCCTGTATGGGAGGGGGCTAGGAAGAGACCACTATCACTGTGCAGGAGATACAGAGCTCAGTGGCTGAGACTGGGGTGAGGGTGCACCAGTCACCTATATCAGGAGCTCTGCATACACCTTGCCTGTATGGGAGGGGGCTAGGAAGAGACCACTATCACTGTGCAGGAGATACAGAACTCAGTGGCTGAGAATGGGGTGAGGGTGCACCAGTCACCTGTATCAGGAGCTCTGCATACACCTGGCCTGTATGGGAGGGGGCTAGGAAGAGACCACTATCACTGTGCAGGAGATATAGAGCTCAGTGGATGAGACTGGGGTGAGGGTGCACCAGTCACCTATATCAGGAGCTCTGTATACACCTGGCCTGTATGGGAGACGGGCTAGGAAGAGACCACTATCACTATAGAGGAGATACAGAGATCAGTGGGTGAGACTGGGGTGAGTGTGCACCAGTCACCTATATCAGGAGCTCTGCATACACCTGTCCTGTATGAGAGGGGGCTAGGAAGAGACCACTATCACTGTGCAGGAGATACATAGCTCAGTGGATGAGACTGGGGTGAGTGTGCACCAGTCACCTATATCAGGAGCTCTGCATACACCTGGCCTGTATGGGAGGGGGCTAGGAAGAGACTACTATCACTATACAGGAGATACAGAGCTCAGTGACTGAGACTGGGGTGAGGGTGCGTCAGTCACAAATATCAGGAGCTCTGCATACACCTGGCCTGTATCGGAGGGGGTAGGAAGAGACCACTATCACTGTGCAGGAGATACAGAGCTCAGTGGGTGAGACTGGGGTGAGGGTGCACCAGTCACCTATATCAGGAGCTCTGCATACACCTGGCCTGTATGGGAGGGGGCTAGGAAGAGACCACTATCACTGTGCAGGAGATACAGAGCTCAGTGGCTGAGACTGGGGTGAGGGTGCACCAGTCACCTATATCAGGAGCTCTGCATACACCTGCCCTGTATGGGAGGTGGGCTAGGAAGAGACCACTATCACTGTGCAGGAGATACAGAGCTCAGTGGGTGAGACTGGGGTGAGCGTGCACCAGTCACCTGTATCAGGAGCTCTGCATACACCTGGTCTGTATCGGAGGGGGCTAGGAAGAGACCACTATCACTGTGCAGGAGATACAGAGCTCATTGGGTGAGACTGGGGTGAGGGTGCACCAGTCACTTATATCAGGAGCTCTGCATACACCTGGCCTGTATGGGAGGGGGCTAGGAAGAGACCACTATCACTGTGCAGGAGATACAGAGCTCAGTGGCTGAGACTGGGGTGAGGGTGCACCATTCACCTTTATCAGGAGCTCTGCATACACCTGGCCTGTATGGGAGGGGGGCAAGGAAGAGACCACTATCACTGTGCAAGAGAGATATAGAGCTCAGTGGATGAGACTGGGGTGAGGGTGCACCAGTCACCTATATCAGGAGCTCTGCATACACCTGGCCTGTATGGGAGGGGGGCTAGGAAGAGACCACTATCACTGTGCAGGAGATACAGAGGTCAGTGACTGAGACTGGGGTGAGGGTGCACCAGTCACCTATATCAGGAGCTCTGCATACACCTGGCCTGTATGGGAGGGGGGCTAGGAAGAGACCACTATCACTGTGCAGGAGATACAGAGCTCATTGGGTGAGACTGGGGTGAGGGTGCACCAGTCACCTATATCAGGAGCTCTGCATACACCTGGCCTGTATGGGAGGGGGGCTAGGAAGAGACCACTATCACTGTGCAGGAGATACAGAGGTCAGTGACTGAGACTGGGGTGAGGGTGCACCAGTCACCTATATCAGGAGCTCTGCATACACCTGGCCTGTATGGGAGGGGGGCTAGGAAGAGACCACTATCACTGTGCAGGAGATACAGAGCTCATTGGGTGAGACTGGGGTGAGGGTGCACCAGTCACCTATATCAGGAGCTCTGCATACACCTGGCCTGTATGGGAGGGGGCTAGGAAGAGACCACTATCACTGTGCAGGAGATACAGAGCTCAGTGGCTGAGACTGGGGTGAGGGGGCACCATTCACCTATATCAGGAGCTCTGCATACACCTGGCCTGTATGGGAGGGGGCTAGGAAGAGACCACTATCACTGTGCAGGAGATACAGAGCTCAGTGGCTGAGACTGGGGTGAGGGTGCACCAGTCACCTATATCAGGAGCTCTGCATACACCTGGCCTGTATGGGAGGGGGGCTAGGAAGAGACCACTATCACTGTGCAGGAGATACAGAGGTCAGTGACTGAGACTGGGGTGAGGGTGCACCAGTCACCTATATCAGGAGCTCTGCATACACCTGGCCTGTATGGGAGGGGGCTAGGAAGAGACCACTATCACTGTGCAGGAGATACAGAACTCAGTGGCTGAGACTGGGGTGAGGGTGCACCAGTCACCTATATCAGGAGCTCTGCATACACCTTGCCTGTATGGGAGGGGGCTAGGAAGAGAGCACTATCACTGTGCAGGAGATACAGAACTCAGTGGCTGAGAATGGGGTGAGGGTGCACCAGTCACCTATATCAGGAGTTCTGCATACACCTTGCCTGTATGGGAGGGGGCTAGGAAGAGACCACTATCACTGTGCAGGAGATACAGAACTCAGTGGCTGAGAATGGGGTGAGGGTGCACCAGTCACCTGTATCAGGAGCTCTGCATACACCTGGCCTGTATGGGAGGGGGCTAGGAAGAGACCACTATCACTGTGCAGGAGATATAGAGCTCCGTGGATGAGACTGGGGTGAGGGTGCACCAGTCACCTATATCAGGAGCTCTGCATACACCTGGCCTGTATGGGAGGCGGGCTAGGAAGAGACCACTATCACTATAGAGGAGATACAGAGATCAGTGGGTGAGACTGGGGTGAGTGTGCACCAGTCACCTATATCAGGAGCTCTGCATACACCTGTCCTGTATGAGAGGGGGCTAGGAAGAGACCACTATCACTGTGCAGGAGATACATAGCTCAGTGGATGAGACTGGGGTGAGTGTGCACCAGTCACCTATATCAGGAGCTCTGCATACACCTGGCCTGTATGGGAGGGGGCTAGGAAGAGACTACTATCACTATACAGGAGATACAGAGCTCAGTGACTGAGACTGGGGTGAGGGTGCACCAGTCACCTATATCAGGAGCTCTGCATACACCTGGCCTGTATCGGAGGGGGTAGGAAGAGACCACTATCACTGTGCAGGAGATACAGAGCTCAGTGGCTGAGACTGGGGTGAGGGTGCACCAGTCAACTATATCAGGAGCTCTGCATACACCTGCCCTGTATGGGAGGTGGGCTAGGAAGAGACCACTATCACTGTGCAGGAGATACAGAGCTCAGAGGCTTAGACTGGGGTGAGGGTGCACCAGTCACCTATATCAGGAGCTCTGCATACACCTGGCCTGTATGGGAGGGGGGCAAGGAAGAGACCACTATCACTGTGCAGGAGATACAGAGCTCAGTGTGTGAGACTGGGGTGAGAGTGCACCAGTCACCTATATCAGGAGCTCTGCATACACCTGGCCTGTATGGGAGGGGGGCTAGGAAGAGACCACTATCACTGTGCAGGAGATACATAGCTCAGTGGATGAGACTGGGGTGAGTGTGCACCAGTCACCTATATCAGGAGCTCTGCACACACCTGGCCTGTATGGGAGGGGGCTAGTAAGAGACCACTATCACTGTGCAGGAGATACAGAGCTCAGTGGGTGAGACTGGGGTGAGTGTGCACCAGTCACCTATATCAGGAGCTCTGCATACACCTGGCCTGTATGGGAGGGGGCTAGGAAGAGACCACTATCACTGTGCAGGAGATACAGAACTCAGTGGCTGAGACTGGGGTGAGGGTGCACCAGTCACCTATATCAGGAGCTCTGCATACACCTGGCCTGTATCGGAGGGGGCTAGGAAGAGACCACTATCACTGTGCAGGAGATATAGAGCTCAGTGGATGAGACTGGGGTGAGGGTGCACCAGTCACCTATATCAGGAGCTCTGCATACACCTGGACTGTATGGGAGGGGGGCTAGGAAGAGACCACTATCACTGTGCAGGAGATACAGAACTCAGTGGCTGAGACTGGGGTGAGGGTGCACCAGTCACCTATATCAGGAGCTCTGCATACACCTGGCCTGTATCGGAGGGGGCTAGGAAGAGACCACTATCACTGTGCAGGAGATATAGAGCTCAGTGGATGAGACTGTGGTGAGGGTGCACCAGTCACCTAGATCTGGAGCTCTGCATACACCTGGCCTGTATGGGAGGGGGGCTAGGAAGAGACCACTATCACTATGGAGGAGATACAGAGATCAGTGGGTGAGACTGGGGTGAGTGTGGACCAGTCACCTATATCAGGAGCTCTGCATACACCTGGCCTGTATGGGAGGGGGCTAGGAAGAGACCACTATCACTGTGCAGGAGATACAGAGCTCAGTGGCTGAGACTGGGGTGAGTGTGCACCAGTCACCTATATCAGGAGCTCTGCACACACCTGGCCTGTATGGGAGGGGGCTAGGAAGAGACCACTATCACTGTGCAGGAGATACAGAGCTCAGTGGATGAGACTGGGGTGAGGGTGCACCAGTCACCTATATCAGGAGCTCTGCATACACCTGGCCTGTATGGGAGGGGGCTAGGAAGAGACCACTATCACTGTGCAGGAGATACAGAGCTCAGTGGATGAGACTGGGGTGAGGGTGCACCAGTCACCTATATCAGGAGCTCTGCATACACCTGGCCTGTATGGGAGGGGGTAGGAAGAGACCACTATCACTGTGCAGGAGATACAGAGCTCATTGGGTGAGACTGGGGTGAGGGTGCACCAGTCACTTATATCAGGAGCTCTGCATACACCTGGCCTG
The DNA here is from genome assembly GCA_031769625.1 of Taudactylus pleione. Lineage (NCBI taxonomy): Eukaryota > Metazoa > Chordata > Amphibia > Anura > Myobatrachidae > Taudactylus > Taudactylus pleione. The sequence goes on from JAUIMM010001564.1 coordinate 153,034, forward strand.
TATGGGAGGGGGCTAGGAAGAGACCACTATCACTGTGCAGGAGATACAGAGCTCAGTGGCTGAGACTGGGGTGAGGGTGCACCATTCCCCTATATCAGGAGCTCTGCATACACCTTGCCTGTATGGGAGGGGGCTAGGAAGAGACCACTATCACTGTGCAGAAGATACAGAGCTCAGTGGCTGAGACTGGGGTGAGGGTGCACCAGTCACCTATATCAGGAGCTCTGCATACACCTGGCCTGTATGGGAGGGGGGCAAGGAAGAGACCACTATCACTGTGCAAGTGAGACTGGGGTGATGTTGCACCAGTCACCTACATCAGGAGCTCTGCATACACCTGGCCTGTATGGGAGGGGTCTAGGAAGAGACCACTATCACTGTGCAGGAGATACAGAACTCAGTGGGTGAGACTGGGGTGAGGGTGCACCAGTCACCTATATCAGGAGCTCTGCATACACCTGGCCTGTATGGGAGGGGGGCTAGGAAGAGACCACTATCACTGTGCAGGAGATACAGAGCTCAGTGGAAGAGACTGGGGTGAGGGTGCACCAGTCACCTATATCAAGAGCTCTGCATACACCTGGCCTGTATGGGAGGGGGTAGGAAGAGACCACTATCACTGTGCAGGAGATACAGAGCTCATTGGGTGACACTGGGGTGAGGGTGCACCAGTCACCTATATCAGGAGCTCTGCATACACCTGGCCTGTATGGGAGGGGGCTAGGAAGAGACCACTATCACTGTGCAGGAGATACAGAGCTCAGTGGCTGAGACTGGGGTGAGGGTGCACCATTCACCTATATCAGGAGCTCTGCATACACCTGGCCTGTATGGGAGGGGGCTAGGAAGAGACCACTATCACTGTGCAGGAGATACAGAGCTCAGTGGCTGAGACTGGGGTGAGGGTGCGCCAGTCACCTATATCAGGAGCTCTGCATACACCTGGCCTGTATGGGAGGGGGGCTAGGAAGAGACCACTATCACTGTGCAGGAGATACAGAACTCAGTGGCTGAGAATGGGGTGAGGGTGCACCAGTCACCTATATCAGGAGTTCTGCATACACCTGGCCTGTATGGGAGGGGGCTAGGAAGAGACCACTATCACTGTGCAGGAGATACAGAACTCAGTGGCTGAGAATGGGGTGAGTGTGCACCAGTCACCTGTATCAGGAGCTCTGCATACACCTGGCCTGTATGGGAGGGGGCTAGGAAGAGACCACTATCACTGTGCAGGAGATATAGAGCTCAGTGGATGAGACTGGGGTGAGGGTGCACCAGTCACCTATATCAGGAGCTCTGCATACACCTGGCCTATATGAGAGGGGGCTAGGAAGAGACCACTATCACTGTGCAGGAGATACATAGCTCAGTGGATGAGACTGGGGTGAGTGTGCACCAGTCACCTATATCAGGAGCTCTGCATACACCTGGCCTGTATGGGAGGGGGCTAGGAAGAGACTACTATCACTATACAGGAGATACAGAGCTCAGTGACTGAGACTGGGGTGAGGGTGCGTCAGTCACAAATATCAGGAACTCTGCATACACCTGGCCTGTATCGGAGGGGGTAGGAAGAGACCACTATCACTGTGCAGGAGATACAGAGCTCAGTGGCTGAGACTGGGGTGAGGGTGCACCAGTCACCTATATCAGGAGCTCTGCATACACCTGCCCTGTATGGGAGGTGGGCTAGGAAGAGACCACTATCACTGTGCAGGAGATACAGAGGTCAGTGACTGAGACTGGGGTGAGGGTGCACCAGTCACCTATATCAGGAGCTCTGCATACACCTGGCCTGTATGGGAGGGGTCTAGGAAGAGACCACTATCACTGTGCAGGAGATACAGAACTCAGTGGGTGTGACTGGGGTGAGGGTGCACCAGTCACCTATATCAGGAGCTCTGCATACACCTGGCCTGTATGGGAGGGGGGCTAGGAAGAGACCACTATCACTGTGCAGGAGATACAGAGCTCAGTGGAAGAGACTGGGGTGAGGGTGCACCAGTCACCTATATCAAGAGCTCTGCATACACCTGGCCTGTATGGGAGGCGGGCTAGGAAGAGACCACTATCACTGTGCAGGAGATACAGAGCTCAGTGGCTGAGACTGGGGTGAGGGTGCACCAGTCACCTATATCAGGAGCTCTGCATACACCTGGCCTGTATGGGAGGTGGGCTAGGAAGAGACCACTATCACTGTGCAGGAGATACAGAGCTCAGTGGCTGAGACTGGGGTGAGGGTGCACCAGTCACCTATATCAGGAGCTCTGCATACACCTGGCCTGTATGGGAGGGGGCTAGGAAGAGACCACTATCACTGTGCAGGAGATACAGAGCTCAGTGGCTGAGACTGGGGTGAGGGTGCACCAGTCACCTATATCAGGAGCTCTGCATACACCTGGCCTGTATGGGAGGTGGGCTAGGAAGAGACCACTATCACTGTGCAGGAGATACAGAGCTCAGTGGCTGAGACTGGGGTGAGGGTGCACCAGTCACCTATATCAGGAGCTCTGCATACACCTGGCCTGTATGGGAGGTGGGCTAGGAAGAGACCACTATCACTGTGCAGGAGATACAGAGCTCAGTGGATGAGACTGGGGTGAGGATGCACCAGTCACCTATATCAGGAGCTCTGCATACACCTGGCCTGTATGGGAGGGGGTAGGAAGAGACCACTATCACTGTGCAGGAGATACAGAGCTCATTGGGTGAGACTGGGGTGAGGGTGCACCAGTCACCTATATCAGGAGCTCTGCATACACCTGGCCTGTATGGGAGGGGGCTAGGAAGAGACCACTATCACTGTGCAGGAGATACAGAGCTCAGTGGCTGAGACTGGGGTGAGGGTGCACCATTCACCTATATCAGGAGCTCTGCATACACCTGGCCTGTATGGGAGGGGGCTAGGAAGAGACCACTATCACTGTGCAGGAGATACAGAGCTCAGTGGCTGAGACTGGGGTGAGGGTGCACCAGTCACCTATATCAGGAGCTCTGCATACACCTGGCCTGTATGGGAGGGGGGCAAGGAAGAGACCACTATCACTGTGCAGGAGATACAGAGGTCAGTGACTGAGACTGGGGTGAGGGTGCACCAGTCACCTATATCAGGAACTCTGCATACACCTGGCCTGTATGGGAGGGGGCTAGGAAGAGACCACTATCACTGTGCAGGAGATACAGAACTCAGTGGCTGAGACTGGGGTGAGGGTGCACCAGTCACCTATATCAGGAGCTCTGCATACACCTTGCCTGTATGGGAGGGGGCTAGGAAGAGACCACTATCACTGTGCAGGAGATACAGAACTCAGTGGCTGAGAATGGGGTGAGGGTGCACCAGTCACCTATATCAGGAGTTCTGCATACACCTTGCCTGTATGGGAGGGGGGCTAGGAAGAGACCACTATCACTGTGCAGGAGATACAGAACTCAGTGGCTGAGAATGGGGTGAGGGTGCACCAGTCACCTGTATCAGGAGCTCTGCATACACCTGGCCTGTATGGGAGGGGGCTAGGAAGAGACCACTATCACTGTGCAGGAGATATAGAGCTCAGTGGATGAGACTGGGGTGAGGGTGCACCAGTCACCTATATCAGGAGCTCTGTATACACCTGGCCTGTATGGGAGACGGGCTAGGAAGAGACCACTATCACTATAGAGGAGATACAGAGATCAGTGGGTGAGACTGGGGTGAGTGTGCACCAGTCACCTATATCAGGAGCTCTGCATACACCTGGCCTGTATGGGAGGGGGCTAGGAAGAGACCACTATCACTGTGCAGGAGATACAGAGCTCAGAGGCTGAGACTGGGGTGAGGGTGCACCAGTCACCTATATCAGGAGCTCTGCATACACCTGTCCTGTATGAGAGGGGGCTAGGAAGAGACCACTATCACTGTGCAGGAGATACATAGCTCAGTGGATGAGACTGGGGTGAGTGTGCACCAGTCACCTATATCAGGAACTCTGCATACACCTGGCCTGTATGGGAGGGGGCTAGGAAGAGACTACTATCACTATACAGGAGATACAGAGCTCAGTGACTGAGACTGGGGTGAGGGTGCGCCAGTCACCTATATCAGGAGCTCTGCATACACCTGGCCTGTATGGGAGGGGGGCTAGGAAGAGACCACTATCACTGTGCAGGAGATACAGAGGTCAGTGACTGAGACTGGGGTGAGGGTGCTCCAGTCACCTACATCAGGAGCTCTGCATACACCTGGCCTGTATGGGAGGGGTCTAGGAAGAGACCACTATCACTGTGCAGGAGATACAGAACTCAGTGGGTGAGACTGGGGTGAGGGTGCACCAGTCACCTATATCAGGAGCTCTGCATACACCTGGCCTGTATGGGAGGGGGGCTAGGAAGAGACCACTATCACTGTGCAGGAGATACAGAGCTCAGTGGAAGAGACTGGGGTGAGGGTGCACCAGTCACCTATATCAAGAGCTCTGCATACACCTGGCCTGTATGGGAGGGGGTAGGAAGAGACCACTATCACTGTGCTGGAGATACAGAGCTCATTGGGTGAGACTGGGGTGAGGGTGCACCAGTCACCTATATCAGGAGCTCTGCATACACCTGGCCTGTATGGGAGGGGGCTAGGAAGAGACCACTATCACTGTGCAGGAGATACAGAGCTCAGTGGCTGAGACTGGGGTGAGGGTGCACCATTCACCTATATCAGGAGCTCTGCATACACCTGGCCTGTATGGGAGGGGGCTAGGAAGAGACCACTATCACTGTGCAGGAGATACAGAGCTCAGTGGCTGAGACTGGGGTGAGGGTGCACCAGTCACCTATATCAGGAGCTCTGCATACACCTGGCCTGTATGGGAGGGGGGCTAGGAAGAGACCACTATCACTGTGCAGGAGATACAGAACTCAGTGGCTGAGAATGGGGTGAGGGTGCACCAGTCACCTATATCAGGAGTTCTGCATACACCTTGCCTGTATGGGAGGGGGCTAGGAAGAGACCACTATCACTGTGCAGGAGATACAGAACTCAGTGGCTGAGAATGGGGTGAGGGTGCACCAGTCACCTGTATCAGGAGCTCTGCATACACCTGGCCTGTATGGGAGGGGGCTAGGAAGAGACCACTATCACTGTGCAGGAGATATAGAGCTCAGTGGATGAGACTGGGGTGAGGGTGCACCAGTCACCTATATCAGGAGCTCTGCATACACCTGGCCTGTATGAGAGGGGGCTAGGAAGAGACCACTATCACTGTGCAGGAGATACATAGCTCAGTGGATGAGACTGGGGTGAGTGTGCACCAGTCACCTATATCAGGAGCTCTGCATACACCTGGCCTGTATGGGAGGGGGCTAGGAAGAGACTACTATCACTATACAGGAGATACAGAGCTCAGTGACTGAGACTGGGGTGAGGGTGCGTCAGTCACAAATATCAGGAGCTCTGCATACACCTGGCCTGTATCGGAGGGGGTAGGAAGAGACCACTATCACTGTGCAGGAAATACAGAGCTCAGTGGCTGAGACTGGGGTGAGGGTGCACCAGTCACCTATATCAGGAGCTCTGCATACACCTGCCCTGTATGGGAGGTGGGCTAGGAAGAGACCACTATCACTGTGCAGGAGATACAGAGGTCAGTGACTGAGACTGGGGTGAGGGTGCACCAGTCACCTATATCAGGAGCTCTGCATACACCTGGCCTGTATGGGAGGGGTCTAGGAAGAGACCACTATCACTGTGCAGGAGATACAGAACTCAGTGGGTGAGACTGGGGTGAGGGTGCACCAGTCACCTATATCAGGAGCTCTGCATACACCTGGCCTGTATGGGAGGGGGGCTAGGAAGAGACCACTATCACTGTGCAGGAGATACAGAGCTCAGTGGAAGAGACTGGGGTGAGGGTGCACCAGTCATCTATATCAAGAGCTCTGCATACACCTGGCCTGTATGGGAGGCGGGCTAGGAAGAGACCTCTATCACTATAGAGGAGATACAGAGATCAGTGGGTGAGACTGGGGTGAGTGTGCACCAGTCACCTATATCAGGAGCTCTGCACACACCTGGCCTGTATGGGAGGGGGCTAGGAAGAGACCACTATCACTGTGCAAGAGAGATATAGAGCTCAGTGGATGAGACTGGGGTGAGGGTGCACCAGTCACCTATATCAGGAGCTCTGCATACACCTGGCCTGTATGGGAGGGGGGCTAGGAAGAGACCACTATCACTGTGCAGGAGATACAGAGCTCAGTGACTGAGACTGGGGTGAGGGTGCTCCAGTCACCTACATCAGGAGCTCTGCATACACCTGGCCTGTATGGGAGGGGTCTAGGAAGAGACCACTATCACTGTGCAGGAGACACAGAACTCAGTGGGTGAGACTGGGGTGAGGGTGCACCATTCACCTATATCAGGAGCTCTGCATACACCTGGCCTGTATGGGAGGGGGGCTAGGAAGAGACCACTATCACTGTGCAGGAGATACAGAGCTCAGTGGAAGAGACTGGGGTGAGGGTGCACCAGTCACCTATATCAAGAGCTCTGCATACACCTGGCCTGTATGGGAGGGGGTAGGAAGAGACCACTATCACTGTACAGGAGATACAGAGCTCATTGGGTGAGACTGGGGTGAGGGTGCACCAGTCACCTATATCAGGAGCTCTGCATACACCTGGCCTGTATGGGAGGGGGCTAGGAAGAGACCACTATCACTGTGCAGGAGATACAGAGCTCAGTGGCTGAGACTGGGGTGAGGGTGCACCATTCACCTATATCAGGAGCTCTGCATACACCTGGCCTGTATGGGAGGGGGCTAGGAAGAGACCACTATCACTGTGCAGGAGATACAGAGCTCAGTGGCTGAGACTGGGGTGAGGGTGCACCAGTCACCTATATCAGGAGCTCTGCATACACCTGGCCTGTATGGGAGGGGGGCTAGGAAGAGACCACTATCAGTGTGCAGGAGATACAGAGGTCAGTGACTGAGACTGGGGTGAGGGTGCACCAGTCACCTATATCAGGAGCTCTGCATACACCTGGCCTGTATGGGAGGGGGCTAGGAAGAGACCACTATCACTGTGCAGGAGATACAGAACTCAGTGGCTGAGACTGGGGTGAGGGTGCACCAGTCACCTATATCAGGAGCTCTGCATACACCTTGCCTGTATGGGAGGGGGCTAGGAAGAGAGCACTATCAATGTGTAGGAGATACAGAACTCAGTGGCTGAGAATGGGGTGAGGGTGCACCAGTCACCTATATCAGGAGTTCTGCATACACCTTGCCTGTATGGGAGGGGGCTAGGAAGAGACCACTATCACTGTGCAGGAGATACAGAACTCAGTGGCTGAGAATGGGGTGAGGGTGCACCAGTCACCTGTATCAGGAGCTCTGCATATACCTGGCCTGTATGGGAGGCGGGCTAGGAAGAGACCACTATCACTATAGAGGAGATACAGAGATCAGTGGGTGAGACTGGGGTGAGTGTGCACCAGTCACCTATATCAGGAGCTCTGCATACACCTGTCCTGTATGAGAGGGGGCTAGGAAGAGACCACTATCACTGTGCAGGAGATACATAGCTCAGTGGATGAGACTGGGGTGAGTGTGCACCAGTCACCTATATCAGGAGCTCTGCATACACCTGGCCTGTATGGGAGGGGGGCTAGGAAGAGACTACTATCACTGTGCAGGAGATACATAGCTCAGTGGATGAGACTGGGGTGAGTGTGCACCAGTCACCTATATCAGGAGCTCTGCATACACCTGGCCTGTATGGGAGGGGGCTAGGAAGAGACTACTATCACTATACAGGAGATACAGAGCTCAGAGGCTTAGACTGGGGTGAGGGTGCACCAGTCACCTATATCAGGAGCTCTGCATACACCTGGCCTGTATGGGAGGGGGGCTAGGAAGAGACCACTATCACTGTGCAGGAGATACATAGCTCAGTGGATGAGACTGGGGTGAGTGTGCACCAGTCACCTATATCAGGAGCTCTGCATACACCTGGCCTGTATGGGAGGGGGCTAGGAAGAGACCACTATCACTGTGCAGGAGATACAGAGCTCAGTGGCTGAGACTGGGGTGAGGGTGCACCAGTCACCTATATCAGGAGCTCTGCATACACCTGCCCTGTATGGGAGGTGGGCTAGGAAGAGACCACTATCACTGTGCAGGAGATACAGAGCTCAATGGCTGAGACTGGGGTGAGGATGCACCAGTCACCTGTATCAGGAGCTCTGCATACACCTGGCCTGTATCGGAGGGGGCTAGGAAGAGACCACTATCACTGTGCAGGAGATATAGAGCTCAGTGGATGAGACTGGGGTGAGGGTGCACCAGTCACCTATATCAGGAGCTCTGCATACACCTGGCCTGTATGGGAGGCGGGCTAGGAAGAGACCACTATCACTGTGCAGGAGATACAGAGCTCAGTGGCTGAGACTGGGGTGAGGGTGCACCAGTCACCTATATCAGGAGCTCTGCATACACCTGGCCTGTATGGGAGGGGGGCAAGGAAGAGACCACTATCACTGTGCAAGAGAGATATAGAGCTCAGTGGATGAGACTGGGGTGAGGGTGCACCAGTCACCTATATCAGGAGCTCTGCATACACCTGGCCTGTATGGGAGGGGGGCTAGGAAGAGACCACTATCACTGTGCAGGAGATACAGAGGTCAGTGACTGAGACTGGGGTGAGGGTGCTCCAGTCACCTACATCAGGAGCTCTGCATACACCTGGCCTGTATGGGAGGGGTCTAGGAAGAGACCACTATCACTGTGCAGGAGATACAGAACTCAGTGGGTGAGACTGGGGTGAGGGTGCACCAGTCACCTATATCAGGAGCTCTGCATACACCTGGCCTGTATGGGAGGGGGGCTAGGAAGAGACCACTATCACTGTGCAGGAGATACAGAGCTCAGTGGAAGAGACTGGGGTGAGGGTGCACCAGTCACCTATATCAAGAGCTCTGCATACACCTGGCCTGTATGGGAGGGGGTAGGAAGAGACCACTATCACTGTGCAGGAGATACAGAGCTCATTGGGTGAGACTGGGGTGAGGGTGCACCAGTCACCTATATCAGGAGCTCTGCATACACCTGGCCTGTATGGGAGGGGGCTAGGAAGAGACCACTATCACTGTGCAGGAGATACAGAGCTCAGTGGCTGAGACTGGGGTGAGGGTGCACCAGTCACCTATATCAGGAGCTCTGCATACACCTGGCCTGTATGGGAGGGGGGCTAGGAAGAGACCACTATCACTGTGCAGGAGATACAGAACTCAGTGGCTGAGAATGGGGTGAGGGTGCACCAGTCACCTATATCAGGAGTTCTGCATACACCTTGCCTGTATGGGAGGGGGCTAGGAAGAGACCACTATCACTGTGCAGGAGATACAGAACTCAGTGGCTGAGAATGGGGTGAGGGTGCACCAGTCACCTGTATCAGGAGCTCTGCATACACCTGGCCTGTATGGGAGGGGGCTAGGAAGAGACCACTATCACTGTGCAGGAGATATAGAGCTCAGTGGATGAGACTGGGGTGAGGGTGCACCAGTCACCTATATCAGGAGCTCTGCATACACCTGGCCTGTATGAGAGGGGGCTAGGAAGAGACCACTATCACTGTGCAGGAGATACATAGCTCAGTGGATGAGACTGGGGTGAGTGTGCACCAGTCACCTATATCAGGAGCTCTGCATACACCTGGCCTGTATGGGAGGGGGCTAGGAAGAGACTACTATCACTATACAGGAGATACAGAGCTCAGTGACTGAGACTGGGGTGAGGGTGCGTCAGTCACAAATATCAGGAGCTCTGCATACACCTGGCCTGTATCGGAGGGGGTAGGAAGAGACCACTATCACTGTGCAGGAGATACAGAGCTCAGTGGCTGAGACTGGGGTGAGGGTGCACCAGTCACCTATATCAGGAGCTCTGCATACACCTGCCCTGTATGGGAGGTGGGCTAGGAAGAGACCACTATCACTGTGCAGGAGATACAGAGGTCAGTGACTGAGACTGGGGTGAGGGTGCACCAGTCACCTATATCAGGAGCTCTGCATACACCTGGCCTGTATGGGAGGGGTCTAGGAAGAGACCACTATCACTGTGCAGGAGATACAGAACTCAGTGGGTGAGACTGGGGTGAGGGTGCACCAGTCACCTATATCAGGAGCTCTGCATACACCTGGCCTGTATGGGAGGGGGGCTAGGAAGAGACCACTATCACTGTGCAGGAGATACAGAGCTCAGTGGAAGAGACTGGGGTGAGGGTGCACCAGTCACCTATATCAAGAGCTCTGCATACACCTGGCCTGTATGGGAGGCGGGCTAGGAAGAGACCTCTATCACTATAGAGGAGATACAGAGATCAGTGGGTGAGACTGGGGTGAGTGTGCACCAGTCACCTATATCAGGAGCTCTGCACACACCTGGCCTGTATGGGAGGGGGCTAGGAAGAGACCACTATCACTGTGCAGGAGATACAGAGCTCAGTGGATGAGACTGGGGTGAGGGTGCACCAGTCACCTATATCAGGAGCTCTGCATACACCTGGCCTGTATGGGAGGGGGGCAAGGAAGAGACCACTATCACTGTGCAGGAGACACAGAACTCAGTGGGTGAGACTGGGGTGAGGGTGCACCATTCACCTATATCAGGAGCTCTGCATACACCTGGCCTGTATGGGAGGGGGGCTAGGAAGAGACCACTATCACTGTGCAGGAGATACAGAGCTCAGTGGAAGAGACTGGGGTGAGGGTGCACCAGTCACCTATATCAAGAGCTCTGCATACACCTGGCCTGTATGGGAGGGGGTAGGAAGAGACCACTATCACTGTGCAGGAGATACAGAGCTCATTGGGTGAGACTGGGGTGAGGGTGCACCAGTCACCTATATCAGGAGCTCTGCATACACCTGGCCTGTATGGGAGGGGGCTAGGAAGAGACCACTATCACTGTGCAGGAGATACAGAGCTCAGTGGCTGAGACTGGGGTGAGGGTGCACCATTCACCTATATCAGGAGCTCTGCATACACCTGGCCTGTATGGGAGGGGGCTAGGAAGAGACCACTATCACTGTGCAGGAGATACAGAGCTCAGTGGCTGAGACTGGGGTGAGGGTGCACCAGTCACCTATATCAGGAGCTCTGCATACACCTGGCCTGTATGGGAGGGGGGCTAGGAAGAGACCACTATCACTGTGCAGGAGATACAGAGGTCAGTGACTGAGACTGGGGTGAGGGTGCACCAGTCACCTATATCAGGAGCTCTGCATACACCTGGCCTGTATGGGAGGGGGCTAGGAAGAGACCACTATCACTGTGCAGGAGATACAGAACTCAGTGGCTGAGACTGGGGTGAGGGTGCACCAGTCACCTATATCAGGAGCTCTGCATACACCTTGCCTGTATGGGAGGGGGCTAGGAAGAGACCACTATCACTGTGCAGGAGATACAGAACTCAGTGGCTGAGAATGGGGTGAGGGTGCACCAGTCACCTATATCAGGAGTTCTGCATACACCTTGCCTGTATGGGAGGGGGCTAGGAAGAGAAAACTATCACTGTGCAGGAGATACAGAACTCAGTGGCTGAGAATGGGGTGAGGGTGCACCAGTCACCTGTATCAGGAGCTCTGCATACACCTGGCCTGTATGGGAGGGGGCTAGGAAGAGACCACTATCACTGTGCAGGAGATATAGAGCTCAGTGGATGAGACTGGGGTGAGGGTGCACCAGTCACCTATATCAGGAGCTCTGCATACACCTGGCCTGTATGGGAGGCGGGCTAGGAAGAGACCACTATCACTATAGAGGAGATACAGAGATCAGTGGGTGAGACTGGGGTGAGTGTGCACCAGTCACCTATATCAGGAGCTCTGCATACACCTGTCCTGTATGAGAGGGGGCTAGGAAGAGACCACTATCACTGTGCAGGAGATACATAGCTCAGTGGATGAGACTGGGGTGAGTGTGCACCAGTCACCTATATCAGGAGCTCTGCATACACCTGGCCTGTATGGGAGGGGGCTAGGAAGAGACTACTATCACTATACAGGAGATACAGAGCTCAGTGACTGAGACTGGGGTGAGGGTGCGTCAGTCACAAATATCAGGAGCTCTGCATACACCTGGCCTGTATCGGAGGGGGTAGGAAGAGACCACTATCACTGTGCAGGAGATACAGAGCTCAGTGGCTGAGACTGGGGTGAGGGTGCACCAGTCACCTATATCAGGAGCTCTGCATACACCTGCCCTGTATGGGAGGTGGGCTAGGAAGAGACCACTATCACTGTGCAGGAGATACAGAGCTCAGAGGCTTAGACTGGGGTGAGGGTGCACCAGTCACCTATATCAGGAGCTCTGCATACACCTGGCCTGTATGGGAGGGGGGCTAGGAAGAGACCACTATCACTGTGCAGGAGATACATAGCTCAGTGGATGAGACTGGGGTGAGTGTGCACCAGTCACCTATATCAGGAGCTCTGCACACACCTGGCCTGTATGGGAGGGGGCTAGGAAGAGACCACTATCACTGTGCAGGAGATACAGAGCTCAGTGGGTGAGACTGGGGTGAGTGTGCACCAGTCACCTATATCAGGAGCTCTGCATACACCTGGCCTGTATGGGAGGGGGCTAGGAAGAGACCACTATCACTGTGCAGGAGATACAGAACTCAGTGGCTGAGACTGGGGTGAGGGTGCACCAGTCACCTATATCAGGAGCTCTGCATACACCTGGCCTGTATCGGAGGGGGCTAGGAAGAGACCACTATCACTGTGCAGGAGATATAGAGCTCAGTGGATGAGACTGTGGTGAGGGTGCACCAGTCACCTAGATCTGGAGCTCTGCATACACCTGGCCTGTATGGGAGGGGGGCTAGGAAGAGACCACTATCACTATGGAGGAGATACAGAGCTCAGTGGGTGAGACTGGGGTGAGTGTGGACCAGTCACCTATATCAGGAGCTCTGCATACACCTGGCCTGTATGGGAGGGGGCTAGGAAGAGACCACTATCACTGTGCAGGAGATACAGAGCTCAGTGGCTGAGACTGGGGTGAGGGTGCACCAGTCACCTATATCAGGAGCTCTGTATACACCTGGCCTGTATGGGAGGGGGCTAGGAAGAGACCACTATCACTGTGCAGGAGTTACAGAGCTCAGTGGATGAGACTGGGGTGAGGGTGCACCAGTCACCTATATCAGGAGCTCTGCATACACCTGGCCTGTATGGGAGGGGGGCTAGGAAGAGACCCCTATCACTGTGCAGGAGATACATAGCTCAGTGGATGAGACTGGGGTGAGTGTGCACCAGTCACCTATATCAGGAGCTCTGCACACACCTGGCCTGTATGGGAGGGGGCTAGGAAGAGACCACTATCACTGTGCAGGAGATACAGAGCTCAGTGTCTGAGACTGGGGTGAGGGTGCACCAGTCACCTATATCAGGAGCTCTGCATACACCTGGCCTGTATGGGAGGGGGCTAGGAAGAGATCACTATCACTGTGCAGGAGATACAGAGCTCAGTGGCTGAGACTGGGGTGAGGGTGCACCAGTCACCTATATCAGGAGCTCTGCATACACCTGGCCTGTATGGGAGGGGGGCAAGGAAGAGACCACTATCACTGTGCAAGAGAGATATAGAGCTCAGTGGATGAGACTGGGGTGAGGGTGCACCAGTCACCTATATCAGGAGCTCTGCATACACCTGGCCTGTATGGGAGGGGGGCTAGGAAGAGACCACTATCACTGTGCAGGAGATACAGAGGTCAGTGACTGAGACTGGGGTGAGGGTGCACCAGTCACCTACATCAGGAGCTCTGCATACACCTGGCCTGTATGGGAGGGGTCTAGGAAGAGACCACTATCACTGTGCAGGAGATACAGAACTCAGTGGGTGAGACTGGGGTGAGGGTGCACCAGTCACCTATATCAGGAGCTCTGCATACACCTGGCCTGTATGGGAGGGGGGCTAGGAAGAGACCACTATCACTGTGCAGGAGATACAGAGCTCAGTGGAAGAGACTGGGGTGAGGGTGCACCAGTCACCTATATCAAGAGCTCTGCATACACCTGGCCTGTATGGGAGGGGGTAGGAAGAGACCACTATCACTGTGCAGGAGATACAGAGCTCATTGGGTGAGACTGGGGTGAGGGTGCACCAGTCACTTATATCAGGAGCTCTGCATACACCTGGCCTGTATGGGAGGTGGGCTAGGAAGAGATCACTATCACTGTGCAGGAGATACAGAGCTCAGTGGCTGAGACTGGGGTGAGGGTGCACCATTCACCTATATCAGGAGCTCTGCATACACCTGGCCTGTATGGGAGGGGGCTAGGAAGAGACCACTATCACTGTGCAGGAGATACAGAGCTCAGTGTCTGAGACTGGGGTGAGGGTGCACCAGTCACCTATATCAGGAGCTCTGCATACACCTGGCCTGTATGGGAGGGGGCTAGGAAGAGATCACTATCACTGTGCAGGAGATACAGAGCTCAGTGGCTGAGACTGGGGTGAGGGTGCACCATTCACCTATATCAGGAGCTCTGCATACACCTGGCCTGTATGGGAGGGGGCTAGGAAGAGACCACTATCACTGTGCAGGAGATACAGAGCTCAGTGGCTGAGACTGGGGTGAGGGTGCACCAGTCACCTATATCAGGAGCTCTGCATACACCTGGCCTGTATGGGAGGGGGGCTAGGAAGAGACCACTATCACTGTGCAGGAGATACAGAACTCAGTGGCTGAGAATGGGGTGAGGGTGCACCAGTCACCTGTATCAGGAGCTCTGCATACACCTGGCCTGTATGGGAGGGGGCTAGGAAGAGACCACTATCACTGTGCAGGAGATATAGAGCTCAGTGGATGAGACTGGGGTGAGGGTGCACCAGTCACCTATATCAGGAGCTCTGCATACACCTGGCCTGTATGAGAGGGGGCTAGGAAGAGACCACTATCACTGTGCAGGAGATACATAGCTCAGTGGATGAGACTGGGGTGAGTGTGCACCAGTCACCTATATCAGGAGCTCTGCATACACCTGGCCTGTATGGGAGGGGGCTAGGAAGAGACTACTATCACTATACAGGAGATACAGAGCTCAGTGACTGAGACTGGGGTGAGGGTGCGTCAGTCACAAATATCAGGAGCTCTGCATACACCTGGCCTGTATCGGAGGGGGTAGGAAGAGACCACTATCACTGTGCAGGAGATACAGAGCTCAGTGGCTGAGACTGGGGTGAGCGTGCACCAGTCACCTATATCAGGAGCTCTGCATACACCTGCCCTGTATGGGAGGTGGGCTAGGAAGAGACCACTATCACTGTGCAGGAGATACAGAGGTCAGTGACTGAGACTGGGGTGAGGGTGCACCAGTCACCTATATCAGGAGCTCTGCATACACCTGGCCTGTATGGGAGGGGTCTAGGAAGAGACCACTATCACTGTGCAGGAGATACAGAACTCAGTGGGTGAGACTGGGGTGAGGGTGCACCAGTCACCTATATCAGGAGCTCTGCATACACCTGGCCTGTATGGGAGGGGGGCTAGGAAGAGACCACTATCACTGTGCAGGAGATACAGAGCTCAGTGGAAGAGACTGGGGTGAGGGTGCACCAGTCACCTAAATCAAGAGCTCTGCATACACCTGGCCTGTATGGGAGGCGGGCTAGGAAGAGACCACTATCACTGTGCAGGAGATACAGAGCTCAGTGGCTGAGACTGGGGTGAGGGTGCACCAGTCACCTATATCAGGAGCTCTGCATACACCTGGCCTGTATGGGAGGGGGCTAGGAAGAGACCACTATCACTGTGCAGGAGATACAGAGCTCAGTGGCTGAGACTGGGGTGAGGGTGCACCAGTCACCTATATCAGGAGCTCTGCATACACCTGGCCTGTATGGGAGGGGGCTAGGAAGAGACCACTATCACTGTGCAGGAGATACAGAGCTCAGTGGCTGAGACTGGGGTGAGGGTGCACCAGTCACCTATATCAGGAGCTCTGCATACACCTGGCCTGTATGGGAGGGGGTAGGAAGAGACCACTATCACTGTGCAGGAGATACAGAGCTCATTGGGTGAGACTGGGGTGAGGGTGCACCAGTCACTTATATCAGGAGCTCTGCATACACCTGGCCTGTATGGGAGGGGGCTAGGAAGAGACCACTATCACTGTGCAGGAGATACAGAGCTCAGTGGCTGAGACTGGGGTGAGGGTGCACCAGTCACCTATATCAGGAGCTCTGCATACACCTGGCCTGTATGGGAAAGGGCTAGGAAGAGACCACTATCACTGTGCAGGAGATACAGAGCTCAGTGGCTGAGACTGGGGTGAGGATGCACCAGTCACCTATATCAGGAGCTCTGCATACACCTGGCCTGTATGGGAGGGGGGCAAGGAAGAGACCACTATCACTGTGCAAGAGAGATATAGAGCTCAGTGGATGAGACTGGGGTGAGGGTGCACCAGTCACCTATACCAGGAGCTCTGCATACACCTGGCCTGTATGGGAGGGGGGCTAGGAAGAGACCACTATCACTGTGCAGGAAATACAGAGCTCAGAGGCTGAGACTGGGGTGAGGGTGCACCAGTCACCTATATCAGGAGCTCTGCATACACCTGGCCTGTATGGGAGGGGGGCTAGGAAGAGACCACTATCACTGTGCAGGAGATACAGAGGTCAGTGACTGAGACTGGGGTGAGGGTGCACCAGTCACCTATATCAGGAGCTCTGCATACACCTGGCCTGTATGGGAGGGGTCTAGGAAGAGACCACTATCACTGTGCAGGAGATACAGAACTCAGTGGGTGAGACTGGGGTGAGGGTGCACCAGTCACCTATATCAGGAGCTCTGCATACACCTGGCCTGTATGGGAGGGGGGCTAGGAAGAGACCACTATCACTGTGCAGGAGATACAGAGCTCAGTGGAAGAGACTGGGGTGAGGGTGCACCAGTCACCTATATCAAGAGCTCTGCATACACCTGGCCTGTATGGGAGGGGGTAGGAAGAGACCACTATCACTGTGCTGGAGATACAGAGCTCATTGGGTGAGACTGGGGTGAGGGTGCACCAGTCACCTATATCAGGAGCTCTGCATACACCTGGCCTGTATGGGAGGGGGCTAGGAAGAGACCACTATCACTGTGCAGGAGATACAGAGCTCAGTGGCTGAGACTGGGGTGAGGGTGCACCAGTCACCTATATCAGGAGCTCTGTATACACCTGGCCTGTATGGGAGGGGGCTAGGAAGAGACCACTATCACTGTGCAGGAGATACAGAACTCAGTGGCTGAGAATGGGGTGAGGGTGCACCAGTCACCTGTATCAGGAGCTCTGCATACACCTGGCCTGTATGGGAAGGGGCTAGGAAGAGACCACTATCACTGTGCAGGAGATATAGAGCTCAGTGGATGAGACTGGGGTGAGGGTGCACCAGTCACCTATATCAGGAGCTCTGCATACACCTGGCCTGTATGGGAGGGGGGCTAGGAAGAGACCACTATCACCATAGAGGAGATACAGAGATCAGTGGGTGAGACTGGGGTGAGTGTGCACCAGTCATCTATATCAGGAGCTCTGCATACACCTGTCCTGTATGAGAGGGGGCTAGGAAGAGACCACTATCACTGTGCAGGAGATACATAGCTCAGTGGATGAGACTGGGGTGAGTGTGCACCAGTCACCTATATCAGGAGCTCTGCATACACCTGGCCTGTATGGGAGGGGGCTAGGAAGAGACTACTATCACTATACAGGAGATACAGAGCTCAGTGACTGAGACTGGGGTGAGGCTGCGTCAGTCACAAATATCAGGAGCTCTGCATACACCTGGCCTGTATCGGAGGGGGTAGGAAGAGACCACTATCACTGTGCAGGAGATACAGAGCTCAGTGGGTGAGACTGGGGTGAGGGTGCACCAGTCACCTATATCAGGAGCTCTGCATACACCTGGCCTGTATGGGAGGGGGCTAGGAAGAGACCACTATCACTGTGCAGGAGATACAGAGCTCATTGGGTGAGACTGGGGTGAGGGTGCACCAGTCACCTATATCAGGAGCTCTGCATACACCTGGCCTGTATGGGAGGGGGTAGGAAGAGACCACTATCACTGTGCAGGAGATACAGAGCTCATTGGGTGAGACTGGGGTGAGGGTGCACCAGTCACTTATATCAGGAGCTCTGCATACACCTGGCCTGTATGGGAGGGGGCTAGGAAGAGACCACTATCACTGTGCAGGAGATACAGAGCTCAGTGGCTGAGACTGGGGTGAGGGTGCACCAGTCACCTATATCAGGAGCTCTGCATACACCTGGCCTGTATGGGAAAGGGCTAGGAAGAGACCACTATCACTGTGCAGGAGATACAGAGCTCAGTGGCTGAGACTGGGGTGAGGATGCACCAGTCACCTATATCAGGAGCTCTGCATACACCTGGCCTGTATGGGAGGGGGGCAAGGAAGAGACCACTATCACTGTGCAAGAGAGATATAGAGCTCAGTGGATGAGACTGGGGTGAGGGTGCACCAGTCACCTATACCAGGAGCTCTGCATACACCTGGCCTGTATGGGAGGGGGGCTAGGAAGAGACCACTATCACTGTGCAGGAAATACAGAGCTCAGAGGCTGAGACTGGGGTGAGGGTGCACCAGTCACCTATATCAGGAGCTCTGCATACACCTGGCCTGTATGGGAGGGGGGCTAGGAAGAGACCACTATCACTGTGCAGGAGATACAGAGGTCAGTGACTGAGACTGGGGTGAGGGTGCACCAGTCACCTATATCAGGAGCTCTGCATACACCTGGCCTGTATGGGAGGGGTCTAGGAAGAGACCACTATCACTGTGCAGGAGATACAGAACTCAGTGGGTGAGACTGGGGTGAGGGTGCACCAGTCACCTATATCAGGAGCTCTGCATACACCTGGCCTGTATGGGAGGGGGGCTAGGAAGAGACCACTATCACTGTGCAGGAGATACAGAGCTCAGTGGAAGAGACTGGGGTGAGGGTGCACCAGTCACCTATATCAAGAGCTCTGCATACACCTGGCCTGTATGGGAGGGGGTAGGAAGAGACCACTATCACTGTGCTGGAGATACAGAGCTCATTGGGTGAGACTGGGGTGAGGGTGCACCAGTCACCTATATCAGGAGCTCTGCATACACCTGGCCTGTATGGGAGGGGGCTAGGAAGAGACCACTATCACTGTGCAGGAGATACAGAGCTCAGTGGCTGAGACTGGGGTGAGGGTGCACCAGTCACCTATATCAGGAGCTCTGTATACACCTGGCCTGTATGGGAGGGGGCTAGGAAGAGACCACTATCACTGTGCAGGAGATACAGAACTCAGTGGCTGAGAATGGGGTGAGGGTGCACCAGTCACCTGTATCAGGAGCTCTGCATACACCTGGCCTGTATGGGAAGGGGCTAGGAAGAGACCACTATCACTGTGCAGGAGATATAGAGCTCAGTGGATGAGACTGGGGTGAGGGTGCACCAGTCACCTATATCAGGAGCTCTGCATACACCTGGCCTGTATGGGAGGGGGGCTAGGAAGAGACCACTATCACTATAGAGGAGATACAGAGATCAGTGGGTGAGACTGGGGTGAGTGTGCACCAGTCACCTATATCAGGAGCTCTGCATACACCTGTCCTGTATGAGAGGGGGCTAGGAAGAGACCACTATCACTGTGCAGGAGATACATAGCTCAGTGGATGAGACTGGGGTGAGTGTGCACCAGTCACCTATATCAGGAGCTCTGCATACACCTGGCCTGTATGGGAGGGGGCTAGGAAGAGACTACTATCACTATACAGGAGATACAGAGCTCAGTGACTGAGACTGGGGTGAGGCTGCGTCAGTCACAAATATCAGGAGCTCTGCATACACCTGGCCTGTATCGGAGGGGGTAGGAAGAGACCACTATCACTGTGCAGGAGATACAGAGCTCAGTGGCTGAGACTGGGGTGAGGGTGCACCAGTCACCTATATCAGGAGCTCTGCATACACCTGGCCTGTATGGGAGGGGGCTAGGAAGAGACCACTATCACTGTGCAGGAGATACAGAGCTCATTGGGTGAGACTGGGGTGAGGGTGCACCAGTCACCTATATCAGGAGCTCTGCATACACCTGGCCTGTATGGGAGGGGGCTAGGAAGAGACCACTATCACTGTGCAGGAGATACAGAGCTCATTGGGTGAGACTGGGGTGAGGGTGCACCAGTCACCTATATCAGGAGCTCTGCATACACCTGGCCTGTATGGGAGGTGGGCTAGGAAGAGACCACTATCACTGTGCAGGAGATACAGAGCTCAGAGGCTTAGACTGGGGTGAGGGTGCACCAGTCACCTATATCAGGAGCTCTGCATACACCTGGCCTGTATGGGAGGGGGCTAGGAAGAGACCACTATCACTGTGCAGGAGATACAGAGCTCATTGGGTGAGACTGGGGTGAGGGTGCACCAGTCACCTATATCAGGAGCTCTGCATACACCTGGCCTGTATGGGAGGGGGCTAGGAAGAGACCACTATCACTGTGCAGGAGATACAGAGCTCATTGGGTGAGACTGGGTTGAGGGTGCACCAGTCACTTATATCAGGAGCTCTGCCTACACCTGGCCTGTATGGGAGGGGGTAGGAAGAGACCACTATCACTGTGCAGGAGATACAGAGCTCAGTGGCTGAGACTGGGGTGAGGGTGCACCATTCACCTATATCAGGAGCTCTGCATACACCTTGCCTGTATGGGAGGGGGCTAGGAAGAGACCACTATCACTGTGCAGGAGATACAGAGCTCAGTGGCTGAGACTGGGGTGAGGGTGCACCAGTCACCTATATCAGGAGCTCTGCATACACCTGGCCTGTATGGGAGGGGGGCAAGGAAGAGACCACTATCACTGTGCAAGAGAGATATAGAGCTCAGTGGATGAGACTGGGGTGAGGGTGCACCAGTCACCTATATCAGGAGCTCTGCATACACCTGGCCTGTATGGGAGGGGGGCTAGGAAGAGACCACTATCACTGTGCAGGAGATACAGAGGTCAGTGACTGAGACTGGGGTGAGGGTGCACCAGTCACCTACATCAGGAGCTCTGCATACACCTGGCCTGTATGGGAGGGGTCTAGGAAGAGACCACTATCACTGTGCAGGAGATACAGAACTCAGTGGGTGAGACTGGGGTGAGGGTGCACCAGTCACCTATATCAGGAGCTCTGCATACACCTGGCCTGTATGGGAGGGGGGCTAGGAAGAGACCACTATCACTGTGCAGGAGATACAGAGCTCAGTGGAAGAGACTGGGGTGAGGGTGCACCAGTCACCTATATCAAGAGCTCTGCATACACCTGGCCTGTATGGGAGGGGGTAGGAAGAGACCACTATCACTGTGCAGGAGATACAGAGCTCATTGGGTGAGACTGGGGTGAGGGTGCACCAGTCACTTATATCAGGAGCTCTGCATACACCTGGCCTGTATGGGAGGTGGGCTAGGAAGAGATCACTATCACTGTGCAGGAGATACAGAGCTCAGTGGCTGAGACTGGGGTGAGGGTGCACCATTCACCTATATCAGGAGCTCTGCATACACCTGGCCTGTATGGGAGGGGGCTAGGAAGAGACCACTATCACTGTGCAGGAGATACAGAGCTCAGTGTCTGAGACTGGGGTGAGGGTGCACCAGTCACCTATATCAGGAGCTCTGCATACACCTGGCCTGTATGGGAGGGGGCTAGGAAGAGATCACTATCACTGTGCAGGAGATACAGAGCTCAGTGGCTGAGACTGGGGTGAGGGTGCACCATTCACCTATATCAGGAGCTCTGCATACACCTGGCCTGTATGGGAGGGGGCTAGGAAGAGACCACTATCACTGTGCAGGAGATACAGAGCTCAGTGGCTGAGACTGGGGTGAGGGTGCACCAGTCACCTATATCAGGAGCTCTGCATACACCTGGCCTGTATGGGAGGGGGGCTAGGAAGAGACCACTATCACTGTGCAGGAGATACAGAACTCAGTGGCTGAGAATGGGGTGAGGGTGCACCAGTCACCTGTATCAGGAGCTCTGCATACACCTGGCCTGTATGGGAGGGGGCTAGGAAGAGACCACTATCACTGTGCAGGAGATATAGAGCTCAGTGGATGAGACTGGGGTGAGGGTGCACCAGTCACCTATATCAGGAGCTCTGCATACACCTGGCCTGTATGAGAGGGGGCTAGGAAGAGACCACTATCACTGTGCAGGAGATACATAGCTCAGTGGATGAGACTGGGGTGAGTGTGCACCAGTCACCTATATCAGGAGCTCTGCATACACCTGGCCTGTATGGGAGGGGGCTAGGAAGAGACTACTATCACTGTGCAGGAGATACAGAGCTCAGTGACTGAGACTGGGGTGAGGGTGCGTCAGTCACAAATATCAGGAGCTCTGCATACACCTGGCCTGTATCGGAGGGGGTAGGAAGAGACCACTATCACTGTGCAGGAGATACAGAGCTCAGTGGCTGAGACTGGGGTGAGGGTGCACCAGTCACCTATATCAGGAGCTCTGCATACACCTGCCCTGTATGGGAGGTGGGCTAGGAAGAGACCACTATCACTGTGCAGGAGATACAGAGGTCAGTGACTGAGACTGGGGTGAGGGTGCACCAGTCACCTATATCAGGAGCTCTGCATACACCTGGCCTCTATGGGAGGGGTCTAGGAAGAGACCACTATCACTGTGCAGGAGATACAGAACTCAGTGACTGAGACTGGGGTGAGGGTGCACCAGTCACCTATATCAGGAGCTCTGCATACACCTGGCCTGTATGGGAGGGGTCTAGGAAGAGACCACTATCACTGTGCAGGAGATACAGAACTCAGTAGGTGAGACTGGGGTGAGGGTGCACCAGTCACCTATATCAGGAGCTCTGCATACACCTGGCCTGTATGGGAGGGGGGCTAGGAAGAGACCACTATCACTGTGCAGGAGATACAGAGCTCAGTGGCTGAGACTGGGGTGAGGGTGCACCAGTCACCTATATCAGGAGCTCTGCATACACCTGGCCTGTATGGGAGGTGGGCTAGGAAGAGACCACTATCACTGTGCAGGAGATACAGAGCTCAGTGGCTGAGACTGGGGTGAGGGTGCACCAGTCACCTATATCAGGAGCTCTGCATACACCTGGCCTGTATGGGAGGGGGCTAGGAAGAGACCACTATCACTGTGCAGGAGATACAGAGCTCAGTGGCTGAGACTGGGGTGAGGGTGCACCAGTCACCTATATCAGGAGCTCTGCATACACCTGGCCTGTATGGGAGGTGGGCTAGGAAGAGACCACTATCACTGTGCAGGAGATACAGAGCTCAGTGGCTGAGACTGGGGTGAGGGTGCACCAGTCACCTATATCAGGAGCTCTGCATACACCTGGCCTGAATGGGAGGGGGCTAGGAAGAGATCACTATCACTGTGCAGGAGATACAGAGCTCAGTGGCTGAGACTGGGGTGAGGGTGCACCAGTTACCTATATCAGGAGCTCTGCATACACCTGGCCTGTATGGGAGGTGGGCTAGGAAGAGACCACTATCACTGTGCAGGAGATACAGAGCTCAGTGGATGAGACTGGGGTGAGGATGCACCAGTCACCTATATCAGGAGCTCTGCATACACCTGGCCTGTATGGGAGGGGGTAGGAAGAGACCACTATCACTGTGCAGGAGATACAGAGCTCATTGGGTGAGACTGGGGTGAGGGTGCACCAGTCACCTATATCAGGAGCTCTGCATACACCTGGCCTGTATGGGAGGGGGCTAGGAAGAGACCACTATCACTGTGCAGGAGATACAGAGCTCAGTGGCTGAGACTGGGGTGAGGGTGCACCATTCACCTATATCAGGAGCTCTGCATACACCTGGCCTGTATGGGAGGGGGCTAGGAAGAGACCACTATCACTGTGCAGGAGATACAGAGCTCAGTGGCTGAGACTGGGGTGAGGATGCACCAGTCACCTATATCAGGAGCTCTGCATACACCTGGCCTGTATGGGAGGTGGGCTAGGAAGAGACCACTATCACTGTGCAGGAGATACAGAGCTCAGTGGCTGAGACTGGGGTGAGGGTGCACCAGTCACCTATATCAGGAGCTCTGCATACACCTGGCCTGTATGGGAGGTGGGCTAGGAAGAGACCACTATCACTGTGCAGGAGATACAGAGCTCAGTGGCTGAGACTGGGGTGAGGGTGCACCAGTCACCTATATCAGGAGCTCTGCATACACCTGGCCTGAATGGGAGGGGGCTAGGAAGAGATCACTATCACTGTGCAGGAGATACAGAGCTCAGTGGCTGAGACTGGGGTGAGGGTGCACCAGTTACCTATATCAGGAGCTCTGCATACACCTGGCCTGTATGGGAGGTGGGCTAGGAAGAGACCACTATCACTGTGCAGGAGATACAGAGCTCAGTGGATGAGACTGGGGTGAGGATGCACCAGTCACCTATATCAGGAGCTCTGCATACACCTGGCCTGTATGGGAGGGGGTAGGAAGAGACCACTATCACTGTGCAGGAGATACAGAGCTCATTGGGTGAGACTGGGGTGAGGGTGCACCAGTCACCTATATCAGGAGCTCTGCATACACCTGGCCTGTATGGGAGGGGGCTAGGAAGAGACCACTATCACTGTGCAGGAGATACAGAGCTCAGTGGCTGAGACTGGGGTGAGGGTGCACCATTCACCTATATCAGGAGCTCTGCATACACCTGGCCTGTATGGGAGGGGGCTAAGAAGAGACCACTATCACTGTGCAGGAGATACAGAGCTCAGTGGCTGAGACTGGGGTGAGGGTGCACCAGTCACCTATATCAGGAGCTCTGCATACACCTTGCCTGTATGGGAGGGGGCTAGGAAGAGACCACTATCACTGTGCAGGAGATACAGAACTCAGTGGCTGAGAATGGGGTGAGGGTGCACCAGTCACCTATATCAGGAGTTCTGCATACACCTTGCCTGTATGGGAGGGGGCTAGGAAGAGACCACTATCACTGTGCAGGAGATACAGAACTCAGTGGCTGAGAATGGGGTGAGGGTGCACCAGTCACCTGTATCAGGAGCTCTGCATACACCTGGCCTGTATGGGAGGGGGCTAGGAAGAGACCACTATCACTGTGCAGGAGATATAGAGCTCAGTGGATGAGACTGGGGTGAGGGTGCACCAGTCACCTATATCAGGAGCTCTGTATACACCTGGCCTGTATGGGAGACGGGCTAGGAAGAGACCACTATCACTATACAGGAGATACAGAGATCAGTGGGTGAGACTGGGGTGAGTGTGCACCAGTCACCTATATCAGGAGCTCTGCATACACCTGTCCTGTATGAGAGGGGGCTAGGAAGAGACCACTATCACTGTGCAGGAGATACATAGCTCAGTGGATGAGACTGGGGTGAGTGTGCACCAGTCACCTA
Source organism: Taudactylus pleione (assembly GCA_031769625.1). Classification (NCBI taxonomy): domain Eukaryota; kingdom Metazoa; phylum Chordata; class Amphibia; order Anura; family Myobatrachidae; genus Taudactylus; species Taudactylus pleione. Next base: position 178,459 of record JAUIMM010001564.1, read on the forward strand.
TATCAGGAGCTCTGCATACACCTGGCCTGTATGGGAGGGGGCTAGGAAGAGACTACTATCACTATACAGGAGATACAGAGCTCAGTGACTGAGACTGGGGTGAGGGTGCGTCAGTCACAAATATCAGGAGCTCTGCATACACCTGGCCTGTATCGGAGGGGGTAGGAAGAGACCACTATCACTGTGCAGGAGATACAGAGCTCAGTGGGTGAGACTGGGGTGAGGGTGCACCAGTCACCTATATCAGGAGCTCTGCATACACCTGGCCTGTATGGGAGGGGGCTAGGAAGAGACCACTATCACTGTGCAGGAGATACAGAGCTCAGTGGCTGAGACTGGGGTGAGGGTGCACCAGTCACCTATATCAGGAGCTCTGCATACACCTGCCCTGTATGGGAGGTGGGCTAGGAAGAGACCACTATCACTGTGCAGGAGATACAGAGCTCAGTGGGTGAGACTGGGGTGAGCGTGCACCAGTCACCTGTATCAGGAGCTCTGCATACACCTGGTCTGTATCGGAGGGGGCTAGGAAGAGACCACTATCACTGTGCAGGAGATACAGAGCTCATTGGGTGAGACTGGGGTGAGGGTGCACCAGTCACTTATATCAGGAGCTCTGCATACACCTGGCCTGTATGGGAGGGGGCTAGGAAGAGACCACTATCACTGTGCAGGAGATACAGAGCTCAGTGGCTGAGACTGGGGTGAGGGTGCACCATTCACCTTTATCAGGAGCTCTGCATACACCTGGCCTGTATGGGAGGGGGGCAAGGAAGAGACCACTATCACTGTGCAAGAGAGATATAGAGCTCAGTGGATGAGACTGGGGTGAGGGTGCACCAGTCACCTATATCAGGAGCTCTGCATACACCTGGCCTGTATGGGAGGGGGGCTAGGAAGAGACCACTATCACTGTGCAGGAGATACAGAGGTCAGTGACTGAGACTGGGGTGAGGGTGCACCAGTCACCTATATCAGGAGCTCTGCATACACCTGGCCTGTATGGGAGGGGGGCTAGGAAGAGACCACTATCACTGTGCAGGAGATACAGAGCTCATTGGGTGAGACTGGGGTGAGGGTGCACCAGTCACCTATATCAGGAGCTCTGCATACACCTGGCCTGTATGGGAGGGGGCTAGGAAGAGACCACTATCACTGTGCAGGAGATACAGAGCTCAGTGGCTGAGACTGGGGTGAGGGGGCACCATTCACCTGTATCAGGAGCTCTGCATACACCTGGCCTGTATGGGAGGGGGCTAGGAAGAGACCACTATCACTGTGCAGGAGATACAGAGCTCAGTGGCTGAGACTGGGGTGAGGGTGCACCAGTCACCTATATCAGGAGCTCTGCATACACCTGGCCTGTATGGGAGGGGGGCTAGGAAGAGACCACTATCACTGTGCAGGAGATACAGAACTCAGTGGCTGAGAATGGGGTGAGGGTGCACCAGTCACCTGTATCAGGAGCTCTGCATACACCTGGCCTGTATGGGAGGGGGCTAGGAAGAGACCACTATCACTGTGCAGGAGATATAGAGCTCAGTGGATGAGACTGGGGTGAGGGTGCACCAGTCACCTATATCAGGAGCTCTGCATACACCTGGCCTGTATGGGAGGCGGGCTAGGAAGAGACCACTATCACTATAGAGGAGATACAGAGATCAGTGGGTGAGACTGGGGTGAGTGTGCACCAGTCACCTATATCAGGAGCTCTGCATACACCTGTCCTGTATGAGAGGGGGCTAGGAAGAGACCACTATCACTGTGCAGGAGATACATAGCTCAGTGGATGAGACTGGGGTGAGTGTGCACCAGTCACCTATATCAGGAGCTCTGCATACACCTGGCCTGTATGGGAGGGGGCTAGGAAGAGACTACTATCACTATACAGGAGATACAGAGCTCAGTGACTGAGACTGGGGTGAGGGTGCACCAGTCACCTATATCAGGAGCTCTGCATACACCTGGCCTGTATCGGAGGGGGTAGGAAGAGACCACTATCACTGTGCAGGAGATACAGAGCTCAGTGGCTGAGACTGGGGTGAGGGTGCACCAGTCAACTATATCAGGAGCTCTGCATACACCTGCCCTGTATGGGAGGTGGGCTAGGAAGAGACCACTATCACTGTGCAGGAGATACAGAGCTCAGAGGCTTAGACTGGGGTGAGGGTGCACCAGTCAACTATATCAGGAGCTCTGCATACACCTGGCCTGTATGGGAGGGGGCAAGGAAGAGACCACTATCACTGTGCAGGAGATACAGAGCTCAGTGTGTGAGACTGGGGTGAGAGTGCACCAGTCACCTATATCAGGAGCTCTGCATACACCTGGCCTGTATGGGAGGGGGGCTAGGAAGAGACCACTATCACTGTGCAGGAGATACATAGCTCAGTGGATGAGACTGGGGTGAGTGTGCACCAGTCACCTATATCAGGAGCTCTGCATACACCTGGCCTGTATGGGAGGGGGCTAGGAAGAGACCACTATCACTGTGCAGGAGATACAGAGCTCAGTGGGTGAGACTGGGGTGAGGGTGCACCAGTCACCTATATCAGGAGCTCTGCATACACCTGGCCTGTATGGGAGGGGGTAGGAAGAGACCACTATCACTGTGCAGGAGATACAGAACTCAGTGGCTGAGACTGGGGTGAGGGTGCACCAGTCACCTATATCAGGAGCTCTGCATACACCTGGCCTGTATCGGAGGGGGCTAGGAAGAGACCACTATCACTGTGCAGGAGATATAGAGCTCAGTGGATGAGACTGGGGTGAGGGTGCACCAGTCACCTATATCAGGAGCTCTGCATACACCTGGACTGTATGGGAGGGGGGCTAGGAAGAGACCACTATCACTGTGCAGGAGATACAGAACTCAGTGGCTGAGACTGGGGTGAGGGTGCACCAGTCACCTATATCAGGAGCTCTGCATACACCTGGCCTGTATCGGAGGGGGCTAGGAAGAGACCACTATCACTGTGCAGGAGATATAGAGCTCAGTGGATGAGACTGTGGTGAGGGTGCACCAGTCACCTAGATCTGGAGCTCTGCATACACCTGGCCTGTATGGGAGGGGGGCTAGGAAGAGACCACTATCACTATGGAGGAGATACAGAGATCAGTGGGTGAGACTGGGGTGAGTGTGGACCAGTCACCTATATCAGGAGCTCTGCATACACCTGGCCTGTATGGGAGGGGGCTAGGAAGAGACCACTATCACTGTGCAGGAGATACAGAGCTCAGTGGCTGAGACTGGGGTGAGGGTGCACCAGTCACCTATATCAGGAGCTCTGTATACACCTGGCCTGTATGGGAGGGGGCTAGGAAGAGACCACTATCACTGTGCAGGAGATACAGAGCTCAGTGGATGAGACTGGGGTGAGTGTGCACCAGTCACCTATATCAGGAGCTCTGCATACACCTGGCCTGTATGGGAGGGGGCTAGGAAGAGACTACTATCACTATACAGGAGATACAGAGCTCAGTGACTGAGACTGGGGTGAGGGTGCGTCAGTCACAAATATCAGGAGCTCTGCATACACCTGGCCTGTATCGGAGGGGGTAGGAAGAGACCACTATCACTGTGCAGGAGATACAGAGCTCAGTGGGTGAGACTGGGGTGAGGGTGCACCAGTCACCTATATCAGGAGCTCTGCATACACCTGGCCTGTATGGGAGGGGGCTAGGAAGAGACCACTATCACTGTGCAGGAGATACAGAGCTCAGTGGGTGAGACTGGGGTGAGGATGCACCAGTCACCTATATCAGGAGCTCTGCACACACCTGGCCTGTATGGGAGGCGGCTAGGAAGAGACCACTATCACTGTGCAGGAGATACAGAGCTCAGTGGATGAGACTGGGGTGAGGGTGCACCAGTCACCTATATCAGGAGCTCTGCATACACCTGGCCTGTATGGGAGGGGGTAGGAAGAGACCACTATCACTGTGCAGGAGATACAGAGCTCATTGGGTGAGACTGGGGTGAGGGTGCACCAGTCACCTATATCAGGAGCTCTGCATACACCTGGCCTGTATGGGAGGGGGCTAGGAAGAGACCACTATCACTGTGCAGGAGATACAGAGCTCAGTGGATGAGACTGGGGTGAGGGTGCACCAGTCACCTATATCAGGAGCTCTGCATACACCTGGCCTGTATGGGAGGGGGTAGGAAGAGACCACTATCACTGTGCAGGAGATACAGAGCTTATTGGGTGAGACTGGGGTGAGGGTGCACCAGTCACTTATATCAGGAGCTCTGCATACACCTGGCCTGTATGGGAGGGGGCTAGGAAGAGACCACTATCACTGTGCAGGAGATACAGAGCTCAGTGGCTGAGACTGGGGTGAGGGTGCACCATTCCCCTATATCAGGAGCTCTGCATACACCTTGCCTGTATGGGAGGGGGCTAGGAAGAGACCACTATCACTGTGCAGAAGATACAGAGCTCAGTGGCTGAGACTGGGGTGAGGGTGCACCAGTCACCTATATCAGGAGCTCTGCATACACCTGGCCTGTATGGGAGGGGGGCAAGGAAGAGACCACTATCACTGTGCAAGTGAGACTGGGGTGAGGGTGCACCAGTCACCTACATCAGGAGCTCTGCATACACCTGGCCTGTATGGGAGGGGTCTAGGAAGAGACCACTATCACTGTGCAGGAGATACAGAACTCAGTGGGTGAGACTGGGGTGAGGGTGCACCAGTCACCTATATCAGGAGCTCTGCATACACCTGGCCTGTATGGGAGGGGGGCTAGGAAGAGACCACTATCACTGTGCAGGAGATACAGTGCACAGTGGAAGAGACTGGGGTGAGGGTGCACCAGTCACCTATATCAAGAGCTCTGCATACACCTGGCCTGTATGGGAGGGGGTAGGAAGAGACCACTATTACTGTGCAGGAGATACAGAGCTCATTGGGTGACACTGGGGTGAGGGTGCACCAGTCACCTATATCAGGAGCTCTGCATACACCTGGCCTGTATGGGAGGGGGCTAGGAAGAGACCACTATCACTGTGCAGGAGATACAGAGCTCAGTGGCTGAGACTGGGGTGAGGGTGCACCATTCACCTATATCAGGAGCTCTGCATACACCTGGCCTGTATGGGAGGGGGCTAGGAAGAGACCACTATCACTGTGCAGGAGATACAGAGCTCAGTGGCTGAGACTGGGGTGAGGGTGCGCCAGTCACCTATATCAGGAGCTCTGCATACACCTGGCCTGTATGGGAGGGGGGCTAGGAAGAGACCACTATCACTGTGCAGGAGATACAGAACTCAGTGGCTGAGAATGGGGTGAGGGTGCACCAGTCACCTATATCAGGAGTTCTGCATACACCTGGCCTGTATGGGAGGGGGCTAGGAAGAGACCACTATCACTGTGCAGGAGATACAGAACTCAGTGGCTGAGAATGGGGTGAGTGTGCACCAGTCACCTGTATCAGGAGCTCTGCATACACCTGGCCTGTATGGGAGGGGGCTAGGAAGAGACCACTATCACTGTGCAGGAGATATAGAGCTCAGTGGATGAGACTGGGGTGAGGGTGCACCAGTCACCTATATCAGGAGCTCTGCATACACCTGGCCTATATGAGAGGGGGCTAGGAAGAGACCACTATCACTGTGCAGGAGATACATAGCTCAGTGGATGAGACTGGGGTGAGTGTGCACCAGTCACCTATATCAGGAGCTCTGCATACACCTGGCCTGTATGGGAGGGGGCTAGGAAGAGACTACTATCACTATACAGGAGATACAGAGCTCAGTGACTGAGACTGGGGTGAGGGTGCGTCAGTCACAAATATCAGGAACTCTGCATACACCTGGCCTGTATCGGAGGGGGTAGGAAGAGACCACTATCACTGTGCAGGAGATACAGAGCTCAGTGGCTGAGAATGGGGTGAGGGTGCACCAGTCACCTATATCAGGAGCTCTGCATACACCTGCCCTGTATGGGAGGTGGGCTAGGAAGAGACCACTATCACTGTGCAGGAGATACAGAGGTCAGTGACTGAGACTGGGGTGAGGGTGCACCAGTCACCTATATCAGGAGCTCTGCATACACCTGGCCTGTATGGGAGGGGTCTAGGAAGAGACCACTATCACTGTGCAGGAGATACAGAACTCAGTGGGTGAGACTGGGGTGAGGGTGCACCAGTCACCTATATCAGGAGCTCTGCATACACCTGGCCTGTATGGGAGGGGGGCTAGGAAGAGACCACTATCACTGTGCAGGAGATACAGAGCTCAGTGGAAGAGACTGGGGTGAGGGTGCACCAGTCACCTATATCAAGAGCTCTGCATACACCTGGCCTGTATGGGAGGCGGGCTAGGAAGAGACCACTATCACTGTGCAGGAGATACAGAGCTCAGTGGCTGAGACTGGGGTGAGGGTGCACCAGTCACCTATATCAGGAGCTCTGCATACACCTGGCCTGTATGGGAGGTGGGCTAGGAAGAGACCACTATCACTGTGCAGGAGATACAGAGCTCAGTGGCTGAGACTGGGGTGAGGGTGCACCAGTCACCTATATCAGGAGCTCTGCATACACCTGGCCTGTATGGGAGGGGGCTAGGAAGAGACCACTATCACTGTGCAGGAGATACAGAGCTCAGTGGCTGAGACTGGGGTGAGGGTGCACCAGTCACCTATATCAGGAGCTCTGCATACACCTGGCCTGTATGGGAGGTGGGCTAGGAAGAGACCACTATCACTGTGCAGGAGATACAGAGCTCAGTGGCTGAGACTGGGGTGAGGGTGCACCAGTCACCTATATCAGGAGCTCTGCATACACCTGGCCTGTATGGGAGGTGGGCTAGGAAGAGACCACTATCACTGTGCAGGAGATACAGAGCTCAGTGGATGAGACTGGGGTGAGGATGCACCAGTCACCTATATCAGGAGCTCTGCATACACCTGGCCTGTATGGGAGGGGGTAGGAAGAGACCACTATCACTGTGCAGGAGATACAGAGCTCATTGGGTGAGACTGGGGTGAGGGTGCACCAGTCACCTATATCAGGAGCTCTGCATACACCTGGCCTGTATGGGAGGGGGCTAGGAAGAGACCACTATCACTGTGCAGGAGATACAGAGCTCAGTGGCTGAGACTGGGGTGAGGGTGCACCATTCACCTATATCAGGAGCTCTGCATACACCTGGCCTGTATGGGAGGGGGCTAGGAAGAGACCACTATCACTGTGCAGGAGATACAGAGCTCAGTGGCTGAGACTGGGGTGAGGGTGCACCAGTCACCTATATCAGGAGCTCTGCATACACCTGGCCTGTATGGGAGGGGGGCTAGGAAGAGACCACTATCACTGTGCAGGAGATACAGAGGTCAGTGACTGAGACTGGGGTGAGGGTGCACCAGTCACCTATATCAGGAACTCTGCATACACCTGGCCTGTATGGGAGGGGGCTAGGAAGAGACCACTATCACTGTGCAGGAGATACAGAACTCAGTGGCTGAGACTGGGGTGAGGGTGCACCAGTCACCTATATCAGGAGCTCTGCATACACCTTGCCTGTATGGGAGGGGGCTAGGAAGAGACCACTATCACTGTGCAGGAGATACAGAACTCAGTGGCTGAGAATGGGGTGAGGGTGCACCAGTCACCTGTATCAGGAGCTCTGCATACACCTGGCCTGTATGGGAGGGGGCTAGGAAGAGACCACTATCACTGTGCAGGAGATATAGAGCTCAGTGGATGAGACTGGGGTGAGGGTGCACCAGTCACCTATATCAGGAGCTCTGTATACACCTGGCCTGTATGGGAGACGGGCTAGGAAGAGACCACTATCACTATAGAGGAGATACAGAGATCAGTGGGTGAGACTGGGGTGAGTGTGCACCAGTCACCTATATCAGGAGCTCTGCATACACCTGGCCTGTATGGGAGGGGGCTAGGAAGAGACCACTATCACTGTGCAGGAGATACAGAGCTCAGTGGATGAGACTGGGGTGAGGGTGCACCAGTCACCTATATCAGGAGCTCTGCATACACCTGTCCTGTATGAGAGGGGGCTAGGAAGAGACCACTATCACTGTGCAGGAGATACATAGCTCAGTGGATGAGACTGGGGTGAGTGTGCACCAGTCACCTATATCAGGAACTCTGCATACACCTGGCCTGTATGGGAGGGGGCTAGGAAGAGACTACTATCACTATACAGGAGATACAGAGCTCAGTGACTGAGACTGGGGTGAGGGTGCGTCAGTCACAAATATCAGGAGCTCTGCATACACCTGGCCTGTATCGGAGGGGGTAGGAAGAGACCACTATCACTGTGCAGGAGATACAGAGCTCAGTGGGTGAGACTGGGGTGAGGGTGCACCAGTCACCTATATCAGGAGCTCTGCATACACCTGGCCTGTTTGGGAGGGGGCTAGGAAGAGACCACTATCACTGTGCAGGAGATACAGAGCTCAGTGGCTGAGACTGGGGTGAGGGTGCACCAGTCACCTATATCAGGAGCTCTGCATACACCTGCCCTGTATGGGAGGTGGGCTAGGAAGAGACCACTATCACTGTGCAGGAGATACAGAGCTCAATGGCTGAGACTGGGGTGAGGATGCACCAGTCACCTGTATCAGGAGCTCTGCATACACCTGGCCTGTATCGGAGGGGGCTAGGAAGAGACCACTATCACTGTGCAGGAGATATAGAGCTCAGTGGATGAGACTGGGGTGAGGGTGCACCAGTCACCTATATCAGGAGCTCTGCATACACCTGGCCTGTATGGGAGGCGGGCTAGGAAGAGATCACTATCACTGTGCAGGAGATACAGAGCTCAGTGGCTGACACTGGGGTGAGGGTGCACCAGTCACCTATATCAGGAGCTCTGCATACACCTGGCCTGTATGGGAGGGGGGCAAGGAAGAGACCACTATCACTGTGCAAGAGAGATATAGAGCTCAGTGGATGAGACTGGGGTGAGGGTGCACCAGTCACCTATATCAGGAGCTCTGCATACACCTGGCCTGTATGGGAGGGGGGCTAGGAAGAGACCACTATCACTGTGCAGGAGATACAGAGGTCAGTGACTGAGACTGGGGTGAGGGTGCTCCAGTCACCTACATCAGGAGCTCTGCATACACCTGGCCTGTATGGGAGGGGTCTAGGAAGAGACCACTATCACTGTGCAGGAGATACAGAACTCAGTGGGTGAGACTGGGGTGAGGGTGCACCAGTCACCTATATCAGGAGCTCTGCATACACCTGGCCTGTATGGGAGGGGGGCTAGGAAGAGACCACTATCACTGTGCAGGAGATACAGAGCTCAGTGGAAGAGACTGGGGTGAGGGTGCACCAGTCACCTATATCAAGAGCTCTGCATACACCTGGCCTGTATGGGAGGGGGTAGGAAGAGACCACTATCACTGTGCAGGAGATACAGAGCTCATTGGGTGAGACTGGGGTGAGGGTGCACCAGTCACCTATATCAGGAGCTCTGCATACACCTGGCCTGTATGGGAGGGGGCTAGGAAGAGACCACTATCACTGTGCAGGAGATACAGAGCTCAGTGGCTGAGACTGGGGTGAGGGTGCACCATTCACCTATATCAGGAGCTCTGCATACACCTGGCCTGTATGGGAGGGGGCTAGGAAGAGACCACTATCACTGTGCAGGAGATACAGAGCTCAGTGGCTGAGACTGGGGTGAGGGTGCACCAGTCACCTATATCAGGAGCTCTGCATACACCTGGCCTGTATGGGAGGGGGGCTAGGAAGAGACCACTATCACTGTGCAGGAGATACAGAACTCAGTGGCTGAGAATGGGGTGAGGGTGCACCAGTCACCTATATCAGGAGTTCTGCATACACCTTGCCTGTATGGGAGGGGGCTAGGAAGAGACCACTATCACTGTGCAGGAGATACAGAACTCAGTGGCTGAGAATGGGGTGAGGGTGCACCAGTCACCTGTATCAGGAGCTCTGCATACACCTGGCCTGTATGGGAGGGGGCTAGGAAGAGACCACTATCACTGTGCAGGAGATATAGAGCTCAGTGGATGAGACTGGGGTGAGGGTGCACCAGTCACCTATATCAGGAGCTCTGCATACACCTGGCCTGTATGAGAGGGGGCTAGGAAGAGACCACTATCACTGTGCAGGAGATACATAGCTCAGTGGATGAGACTGGGGTGAGTGTGCACCAGTCACCTATATCAGGAGCTCTGCATACACCTGGCCTGTATGGGAGGGGGCTAGGAAGAGACTACTATCACTATACAGGAGATACAGAGCTCAGTGACTGAGACTGGGGTGAGGGTGCGTCAGTCACAAATATCAGGAGCTCTGCATACACCTGGCCTGTATCGGAGGGGGTAGGAAGAGACCACTATCACTGTGCAGGAAATACAGAGCTCAGTGGCTGAGACTGGGGTGAGGGTGCACCAGTCACCTATATCAGGAGCTCTGCATACACCTGCCCTGTATGGGAGGTGGGCTAGGAAGAGACCACTATCACTGTGCAGGAGATACAGAGGTCAGTGACTGAGACTGGGGTGAGGGTGCACCAGTCACCTATATCAGGAGCTCTGCATACACCTGGCCTGTATGGGAGGGGTCTAGGAAGAGACCACTATCACTGTGCAGGAGATACAGAACTCAGTGGGTGAGACTGGGGTGAGGGTGCACCAGTCACCTATATCAGGAGCTCTGCATACACCTGGCCTGTATGGGAGGGGGGCTAGGAAGAGACCACTATCACTGTGCAGGAGATACAGAGCTCAGTGGAAGAGACTGGGGTGAGGGTGCACCAGTCACCTATATCAAGAGCTCTGCATACACCTGGCCTGTATGGGAGGCGGGCTAGGAAGAGACCTCTATCACTATAGAGGAGATACAGAGATCAGTGGGTGAGACTGGGGTGAGTGTGCACCAGTCACCTATATCAGGAGCTCTGCACACACCTGGCCTGTATGGGAGGGGGCTAGGAAGAGACCACTATCACTGTGCAAGAGAGATATAGAGCTCAGTGGATGAGACTGGGGTGAGGGTGCACCAGTCACCTATATCAGGAGCTCTGCATACACCTGGCCTGTATGGGAGGGGGGCTAGGAAGAGACCACTATCACTGTGCAGGAGATACAGAGCTCAGTGACTGAGACTGGGGTGAGGGTGCTCCAGTCACCTACATCAGGAGCTCTGCATACACCTGGCCTGTATGGGAGGGGTCTAGGAAGAGACCACTATCACTGTGCAGGAGACACAGAACTCAGTGGGTGAGACTGGGGTGAGGGTGCACCATTCACCTATATCAGGAGCTCTGCATACACCTGGCCTGTATGGGAGGGGGGTTAGGAAGAGACCACTATCACTGTGCAGGAGATACAGAGCTCAGTGGAAGAGACTGGGGTGAGGGTGCACCAGTCACCTATATCAAGAGCTCTGCATACACCTGGCCTGTATGGGAGGGGGTAGGAAGAGACCACTATCACTGTGCAGGAGATACAGAGCTCATTGGGTGAGACTGGGGTGAGGGTGCACCAGTCACCTATATCAGGAGCTCTGCATACACCTGGCCTGTATGGGAGGGGGCTAGGAAGAGACCACTATCACTGTGCAGGAGATACAGAGCTCAGTGGCTGAGACTGGGGTGAGGGTGCACCATTCACCTATATCAGGAGCTCTGCATACACCTGGCCTGTATGGGAGGGGGCTAGGAAGAGACCACTATCACTGTGCAGGAGATACAGAGCTCAGTGGCTGAGACTGGGGTGAGGGTGCACCAGTCACCTATATCAGGAGCTCTGCATACACCTGGCCTGTATGGGAGGGGGGCTAGGAAGAGACCACTATCAGTGTGCAGGAGATACAGAGGTCAGTGACTGAGACTGGGGTGAGGGTGCACCAGTCACCTATATCAGGAGCTCTGCATACACCTGGCCTGTATGGGAGGGGGCTAGGAAGAGACCACTATCACTGTGCAGGAGATACAGAACTCAGTGGCTGAGACTGGGGTGAGGGTGCACCAGTCACCTATATCAGGAGCTCTGCATACACCTTGCCTGTATGGGAGGGGGCTAGGAAGAGAGCACTATCAATGTGCAGGAGATACAGAACTCAGTGGCTGAGAATGGGGTGAGGGTGCACCAGTCACCTATATCAGGAGTTCTGCATACACCTTGCCTGTATGGGAGGGGGCTAGGAAGAGACCACTATCACTGTGCAGGAGATACAGAACTCAGTGGCTGAGAATGGGGTGAGGGTGCACCAGTCACCTGTATCAGGAGCTCTGCATACACCTGGCCTGTATGGGAGGGGGCTAGGAAGAGACCACTATCACTGTGCAGGAGATATAGAGCTCAGTGGATGAGACTGGGGTGAGGGTGCACCAGTCACCTATATCAGGAGCTCTGCATACACCTGGCCTGTATGGGAGGCGGGCTAGGAAGAGACCACTATCACTATAGAGGAGATACAGAGATCAGTGGGTGAGACTGGGGTGAGGGTGCACCAGTCACCTATATCAGGAGCTCTGCATACACCTGTCCTGTATGAGAGGGGGCTAGGAAGAGACCACTATCACTGTGCAGGAGATACATAGCTCAGTGGATGAGACTGGGGTGAGTGTGCACCAGTCACCTATATCAGGAGCTCTGCATACACCTGGCCTGTATGGGAGGGGGCTAGGAAGAGACTACTATCACTATACAGGAGATACAGAGCTCAGTGACTGAGACTGGGGTGAGGGTGCGTCAGTCACAAATATCAGGAGCTCTGCATACACCTGGCCTGTATGGGAGGGGGGCTAGGAAGAGACCACTATCACTGTGCAGGAGATACATAGCTCAGTGGATGAGACTGGGGTGAGTGTGCACCAGTCACCTATATCAGGAGCTCTGCATACACCTGGCCTGTATGGGAGGGGGGCTAGGAAGAGACCACTATCACTGTGCAGGAGATACAGAGCTCAGTGGATGAGACTGGGGTGAGTGTGCACCAGTCACCTATATCAGGAGCTCTGCATACACCTGGCCTGTATGGGAGGGGGCTAGGAAGAGACCACTATCACTGTGCAGGAGATACATAGCTCAGTGGATGAGACTGGGGTGAGTGTGCACCAGTCACCTATATCAGGAGCTCTGCATACACCTGGCCTGTATGGGAGGGGGCTAGGAAGAGACCACTATCACTATACAGGAGATACAGAGCTCAGAGGCTTAGACTGGGGTGAGGGTGCACCAGTCACCTATATCAGGAGCTCTGCATACACCTGGCCTGTATGGGAGGGGGGCTAGGAAGAGACCACTATCACTGTGCAGGAGATACATAGCTCAGTGGATGAGACTGGGGTGAGTGTGCACCAGTCACCTATATCAGGAGCTCTGCATACACCTGGCCTGTATGGGAGGGGGCTAGGAAGAGACCACTATCACTGTGCAGGAGATACAGAGCTCAGTGGCTGAGACTGGGGTGAGGGTGCACCAGTCACCTATATCAGGAGCTCTGCATACACCTGCCCTGTATGGGAGGTGGGCTAGGAAGAGACCACTATCACTGTGCAGGAGATACAGAGCTCAATGGCTGAGACTGGGGTGAGGATGCACCAGTCACCTGTATCAGGAGCTCTGCATACACCTGGCCTGTATCGGAGGGGGCTAGGAAGAGACCACTATCACTGTGCAGGAGATATAGAGCTCAGTGGATGAGACTGGGGTGAGGGTGCACCAGTCACCTATATCAGGAGCTCTGCATACACCTGGCCTGTATGGGAGGCGGGCTAGGAAGAGACCACTATCACTGTGCAGGAGATACAGAGCTCAGTGGCTGAGACTGGGGTGAGGGTGCACCAGTCACCTATATCAGGAGCTCTGCATACACCTGGCCTGTATGGGAGGGGGGCAAGGAAGAGACCACTATCACTGTGCAAGAGAGATATAGAGCTCAGTGGATGAGACTGGGGTGAGGGTGCACCAGTCACCTATATCAGGAGCTCTGCATACACCTGGCCTGTATGGGAGGGGGGCTAGGAAGAGACCACTATCACTGTGCAGGAGATACAGAGGTCAGTGACTGAGACTGGGGTGAGGGTGCTCCAGTCACCTACATCAGGAGCTCTGCATACACCTGGCCTGTATGGGAGGGGTCTAGGAAGAGACCACTATCACTGTGCAGGAGATACAGAACTCAGTGGGTGAGACTGGGGTGAGGGTGCACCAGTCACCTATATCAGGAGCTCTGCATACACCTGGCCTGTATGGGAGGGGGGCTAGGAAGAGACCACTATCACTGTGCAGGAGATACAGAGCTCAGTGGAAGAGACTGGGGTGAGGGTGCACCAGTCACCTATATCAAGAGCTCTGCATACACCTGGCCTGTATGGGAGGGGGTAGGAAGAGACCACTATCACTGTGCAGGAGATACAGAGCTCATTGGGTGAGACTGGGGTGAGGGTGCACCAGTCACCTATATCAGGAGCTCTGCATACACCTGGCCTGTATGGGAGGGGGCTAGGAAGAGACCACTATCACTGTGCAGGAGATACAGAGCTCAGTGGCTGAGACTGGGGTGAGGGTGCACCAGTCACCTATATCAGGAGCTCTGCATACACCTGGCCTGTATGGGAGGGGGGCTAGGAAGAGACCACTATCACTGTGCAGGAGATACAGAACTCAGTGGCTGAGAATGGGGTGAGGGTGCACCAGTCACCTATATCAGGAGTTCTGCATACACCTTGCCTGTATGGGAGGGGGCTAGGAAGAGACCACTATCACTGTGCAGGAGATACAGAACTCAGTGGCTGAGAATGGGGTGAGGGTGCACCAGTCACCTGTATCAGGAGCTCTGCATACACCTGGCCTGTATGGGAGGGGGCTAGGAAGAGACCACTATCACTGTGCAGGAGATATAAAGCTCAGTGGATGAGACTGGGGTGAGGGTGCACCAGTCACCTATATCAGGAGCTCTGCATACACCTGGCCTGTATGAGAGGGGGCTAGGAAGAGACCACTATCACTGTGCAGGAGATACATAGCTCAGTGGATGAGACTGGGGTGAGTGTGCACCAGTCACCTATATCAGGAGCTCTGCATACACCTGGCCTGTATGGGAGGGGGCTAGGAAGAGACTACTATCACTATACAGGAGATACAGAGCTCAGTGACTGAGACTGGGGTGAGGGTGCGTCAGTCACAAATATCAGGAGCTCTGCATACACCTGGCCTGTATCGGAGGGGGTAGGAAGAGACCACTATCACTGTGCAGGAGATACAGAGCTCAGTGGCTGAGAATGGGGTGAGGGTGCACCAGTCACCTATATCAGGAGCTCTGCATACACCTGGCCTGTATGGGAGGGGTCTAGGAAGAGACCACTATCACTGTGCAGGAGATACAGAACTCAGTGGGTGAGACTGGGGTGAGGGTGCACCAGTCACCTATATCAGGAGCTCTGCATACACCTGGCCTTTATGGGAGGGGGGCTAGGAAGAGACCACTATCACTGTGCAGGAGATACAGAGCTCAGTGGAAGAGACTGGGGTGAGGGTGCACCAGTCACCTATATCAAGAGCTCTGCATACACCTGGCCTGTATGGGAGGCGGGCTAGGAAGAGACCTCTATCACTATAGAGGAGATACAGAGCTCAGTGGATGAGACTGGGGTGAGGGTGCACCAGTCACCTATATCAGGAGCTCTGCATACACCTGGCCTGTATGGGAGGGGGGCAAGGAAGAGACCACTATCACTGTGCAAGAGAGATATAGAGCTCAGTGGATGAGACTGGGGTGAGGGTGCACCAGTCACCTATATCAGGAGCTCTGCATACACCTGGCCTGTATGGGAGGGGGGCTAGGAAGAGACCACTATCACTGTGCAGGAGATACAGAGCTCAGTGACTGAGACTGGGGTGAGGGTGCTCCAGTCACCTACATCAGGAGCTCTGCATACACCTGGCCTGTATGGGAGGGGGGCTAGGAAGAGACCACTATCACTGTGCAGGAGACACAGAACTCAGTGGGTGAGACTGGGGTGAGGGTGCACCATTCACCTATATCAGGAGCTCTGCATACACCTGGCCTGTATGGGAGGGGGGCTAGGAAGAGACCACTATCACTGTGCAGGAGATACAGAGCTCAGTGGAAGAGACTGGGGTGAGGGTGCACCAGTCACCTATATCAAGAGCTCTGCATACACCTGGCCTGTATGGGAGGGGGTAGGAAGAGACCACTATCACTGTGCAGGAGATACAGAGCTCATTGGGTGAGACTGGGGTGAGGGTGCACCAGTCACCTATATCAGGAGCTCTGCATACACCTGGCCTGTATGGGAGGGGGCTAGGAAGAGACCACTATCACTGTGCAGGAGATACAGAGCTCAGTGGCTGAGACTGGGGTGAGGGTGCACCATTCACCTATATCAGGAGCTCTGCATACACCTGGCCTGTATGGGAGGGGGCTAGGAAGAGACCACTATCACTGTGCAGGAGATACAGAGCTCAGTGGCTGAGACTGGGGTGAGGGTGCACCAGTCACCTATATCAGGAGCTCTGCATACACCTGGCCTGTATGGGAGGGGGGCTAGGAAGAGACCACTATCACTGTGCAGGAGATACAGAGGTCAGTGACTGAGACTGGGGTGAGGGTGCACCAGTCACCTATATCAGGAGCTCTGCATACACCTGGCCTGTATGGGAGGGGGCTAGGAAGAGACCACTATCACTGTGCAGGAGATACAGAACTCAGTGGCTGAGACTGGGGTGAGGGTGCACCAGTCACCTATATCAGGAGCTCTGCATACACCTTGCCTGTATGGGAGGGGGCTAGGAAGAGACCACTATCACTGTGCAGGAGATACAGAACTCAGTGGCTGAGAATGGGGTGAGGGTGCACCAGTCACCTATATCAGGAGTTCTGCATACACCTTGCCTGTATGGGAGGGGGCTAGGAAGAGAAAACTATCACTGTGCAGGAGATACAGAACTCAGTGGCTGAGAATGGGGTGAGGGTGCACCAGTCACCTGTATCAGGAGCTCTGCATACACCTGGCCTGTATGGGAGGGGGCTAGGAAGAGACCACTATCACTGTGCAGGAGATATAGAGCTCAGTGGATGAGACTGGGGTGAGGGTGCACCAGTCACCTATATCAGGAGCTCTGCATACACCTGGCCTGTATGGGAGGCGGGCTAGGAAGAGACCACTATCACTATAGAGGAGATACAGAGATCAGTGGGTGAGACTGGGGTGAGTGTGCACCAGTCACCTATATCAGGAGCTCTGCATACACCTGTCCTGTATGAGAGGGGGCTAGGAAGAGACCACTATCACTGTGCAGGAGATACATAGCTCAGTGGATGAGACTGGGGTGAGTGTGCACCAGTCACCTATATCAGGAGCTCTGCATACACCTGGCCTGTATGGGAGGGGGCTAGGAAGAGACTACTATCACTATACAGGAGATACAGAGCTCAGTGACTGAGACTGGGGTGAGGGTGCGTCAGTCACAAATATCAGGAGCTCTGCATACACCTGGCCTGTATCGGAGGGGGTAGGAAGAGACCACTATCACTGTGCAGGAGATACAGAGCTCAGTGGCTGAGACTGGGGTGAGGGTGCACCAGTCACCTATATCAGGAGCTCTGCATACACCTGCCCTGTATGGGAGGTGGGCTAGGAAGAGACCACTATCACTGTGCAGGAGATACAGAGCTCAGAGGCTTAGACTGGGGTGAGGGTGCACCAGTCACCTATATCAGGAGCTCTGCATACACCTGGCCTGTATGGGAGGGGGGCTAGGAAGAGACCACTATCACTGTGCAGGAGATACATAGCTCAGTGGATGAGACTGGGGTGAGTGTGCACCAGTCACCTATATCAGGAGCTCTGCATACACCTGGCCTGTATGGGAGGGGGGCTAGGAAGAGACCACTATCACTGTGCAGGAGATACAGAGCTCAGTGGATGAGACTGGGGTGAGTGTGCACCAGTCACCTATATCAGGAGCTCTGCATACACCTGGCCTGTATGGGAGGGGGCTAGGAAGAGACCACTATCACTGTGCAGGAGATACATAGCTCAGTGGATGAGACTGGGGTGAGTGTGCACCAGTCACCTATATCAGGAGCTCTGCATACACCTGGCCTGTATGGGAGGGGGCTAGGAAGAGACCACTATCACTATACAGGAGATACAGAGCTCAGAGGCTTAGACTGGGGTGAGGGTGCACCAGTCACCTATATCAGGAGCTCTGCATACACCTGGCCTGTATGGGAGGGGGGCTAGGAAGAGACCACTATCACTGTGCAGGAGATACATAGCTCAGTGGATGAGACTGGGGTGAGTGTGCACCAGTCACCTATATCAGGAGCTCTGCATACACCTGGCCTGTATGGGAGGGGGCTAGGAAGAGACCACTATCACTGTGCAGGAGATACAGAGCTCAGTGGCTGAGACTGGGGTGAGGGTGCACCAGTCACCTATATCAGGAGCTCTGCATACACCTGCCCTGTATGGGAGGTGGGCTAGGAAGAGACCACTATCACTGTGCAGGAGATACAGAGCTCAATGGCTGAGACTGGGGTGAGGATGCACCAGTCACCTGTATCAGGAGCTCTGCATACACCTGGCCTGTATCGGAGGGGGCTAGGAAGAGACCACTATCACTGTGCAGGAGATATAGAGCTCAGTGGATGAGACTGGGGTGAGGGTGCACCAGTCACCTATATCAGGAGCTCTGCATACACCTGGCCTGTATGGGAGGCGGGCTAGGAAGAGACCACTATCACTGTGCAGGAGATACAGAGCTCAGTGGCTGAGACTGGGGTGAGGGTGCACCAGTCACCTATATCAGGAGCTCTGCATACACCTGGCCTGTATGGGAGGGGGGCAAGGAAGAGACCACTATCACTGTGCAAGAGAGATATAGAGCTCAGTGGATGAGACTGGGGTGAGGGTGCACCAGTCACCTATATCAGGAGCTCTGCATACACCTGGCCTGTATGGGAGGGGGGCTAGGAAGAGACCACTATCACTGTGCAGGAGATACAGAGGTCAGTGACTGAGACTGGGGTGAGGGTGCTCCAGTCACCTACATCAGGAGCTCTGCATACACCTGGCCTGTATGGGAGGGGTCTAGGAAGAGACCACTATCACTGTGCAGGAGATACAGAACTCAGTGGGTGAGACTGGGGTGAGGGTGCACCAGTCACCTATATCAGGAGCTCTGCATACACCTGGCCTGTATGGGAGGGGGGCTAGGAAGAGACCACTATCACTGTGCAGGAGATACAGAGCTCATTGGGTGAGACTGGGGTGAGGGTGCACCAGTCACCTATATCAGGAGCTCTGCATACACCTGGCCTGTATGGGAGGGGGCTAGGAAGAGACCACTATCACTGTGCAGGAGATACAGAGCTCAGTGGCTGAGACTGGGGTGAGGGTGCACCAGTCACCTATATCAGGAGCTCTGCATACACCTGGCCTGTATGGGAGGGGGGCTAGGAAGAGACCACTATCACTGTGCAGGAGATACAGAACTCAGTGGCTGAGAATGGGGTGAGGGTGCACCAGTCACCTATATCAGGAGTTCTGCATACACCTTGCCTGTATGGGAGGGGGCTAGGAAGAGACCACTATCACTGTGCAGGAGATACAGAACTCAGTGGCTGAGAATGGGGTGAGGGTGCACCAGTCACCTGTATCAGGAGCTCTGCATACACCTGGCCTGTATGGGAGGGGGCTAGGAAGAGACCACTATCACTGTGCAGGAGATATAGAGCTCAGTGGATGAGACTGGGGTGAGGGTGCACCAGTCACCTATATCAGGAGCTCTGCATACACCTGGCCTGTATGAGAGGGGGCTAGGAAGAGACCACTATCACTGTGCAGGAGATACATAGCTCAGTGGATGAGACTGGGGTGAGTGTGCACCAGTCACCTATATCAGGAGCTCTGCATACACCTGGCCTGTATGGGAGGGGGCTAGGAAGAGACTACTATCACTATACAGGAGATACAGAGCTCAGTGACTGAGACTGGGGTGAGGGTGCGTCAGTCACAAATATCAGGAGCTCTGCATACACCTGGCCTGTATCGGAGGGGGTAGGAAGAGACCACTATCACTGTGCAGGAGATACAGAGCTCAGTGGCTGAGACTGGGGTGAGGGTGCACCAGTCACCTATATCAGGAGCTCTGCATACACCTGCCCTGTATGGGAGGTGGGCTAGGAAGAGACCACTATCACTGTGCAGGAGATACAGAGGTCAGTGACTGAGACTGGGGTGAGGGTGCACCAGTCACCTATATCAGGAGCTCTGCATACACCTGGCCTGTATGGGAGGGGTCTAGGAAGAGACCACTATCACTGTGCAGGAGATACAGAACTCAGTGGGTGAGACTGGGGTGAGGGTGCACCAGTCACCTATATCAGGAGCTCTGCATACACCTGGCCTTTATGGGAGGGGGGCTAGGAAGAGACCACTATCACTGTGCAGGAGATACAGAGCTCAGTGGAAGAGACTGGGGTGAGGGTGCACCAGTCACCTATATCAAGAGCTCTGCATACACCTGGCCTGTATGGGAGGCGGGCTAGGAAGAGACCTCTATCACTATAGAGGAGATACAGAGCTCAGTGGATGAGACTGGGGTGAGGGTGCACCAGTCACCTATATCAGGAGCTCTGCATACACCTGGCCTGTATGGGAGGGGGGCAAGGAAGAGACCACTATCACTGTGCAAGAGAGATATAGAGCTCAGTGGATGAGACTGGGGTGAGGGTGCACCAGTCACCTATATCAGGAGCTCTGCATACACCTGGCCTGTATGGGAGGGGGGCTAGGAAGAGACCACTATCACTGTGCAGGAGATACAGAGCTCAGTGACTGAGACTGGGGTGAGGGTGCTCCAGTCACCTACATCAGGAGCTCTGCATACACCTGGCCTGTATGGGAGGGGGGCTAGGAAGAGACCACTATCACTGTGCAGGAGACACAGAACTCAGTGGGTGAGACTGGGGTGAGGGTGCACCATTCACCTATATCAGGAGCTCTGCATACACCTGGCCTGTATGGGAGGGGGGCTAGGAAGAGACCACTATCACTGTGCAGGAGATACAGAGCTCAGTGGAAGAGACTGGGGTGAGGGTGCACCAGTCACCTATATCAAGAGCTCTGCATACACCTGGCCTGTATGGGAGGGGGTAGGAAGAGACCACTATCACTGTGCAGGAGATACAGAGCTCATTGGGTGAGACTGGGGTGAGGGTGCACCAGTCACCTATATCAGGAGCTCTGCATACACCTGGCCTGTATGGGAGGGGGCTAGGAAGAGACCACTATCACTGTGCAGGAGATACAGAGCTCAGTGGCTGAGACTGGGGTGAGGGTGCACCATTCACCTATATCAGGAGCTCTGCATACACCTGGCCTGTATGGGAGGGGGCTAGGAAGAGACCACTATCACTGTGCAGGAGATACAGAGCTCAGTGGCTGAGACTGGGGTGAGGGTGCACCAGTCACCTATATCAGGAGCTCTGCATACACCTGGCCTGTATGGGAGGGGGGCTAGGAAGAGACCACTATCACTGTGCAGGAGATACAGAGGTCAGTGACTGAGACTGGGGTGAGGGTGCACCAGTCACCTATATCAGGAGCTCTGCATACACCTGGCCTGTATGGGAGGGGGCTAGGAAGAGACCACTATCACTGTGCAGGAGATACAGAACTCAGTGGCTGAGACTGGGGTGAGGGTGCACCAGTCACCTATATCAGGAGCTCTGCATACACCTTGCCTGTATGGGAGGGGGCTAGGAAGAGACCACTATCACTGTGCAGGAGATACAGAACTCAGTGGCTGAGAATGGGGTGAGGGTGCACCAGTCACCTATATCAGGAGTTCTGCATACACCTGGCCTGTATGGGAGGGGGCTAGGAAGAGAAAACTATCACTGTGCAGGAGATACAGAACTCAGTGGCTGAGAATGGGGTGAGGGTGCACCAGTCACCTGTATCAGGAGCTCTGCATACACCTGGCCTGTATGGGAGGGGGCTAGGAAGAGACCACTATCACTGTGCAGGAGATATAGAGCTCAGTGGATGAGACTGGGGTGAGGGTGCACCAGTCACCTATATCAGGAGCTCTGCATACACCTGGCCTGTATGGGAGGCGGGCTAGGAAGAGACCACTATCACTATAGAGGAGATACAGAGATCAGTGGGTGAGACTGGGGTGAGTGTGCACCAGTCACCTATATCAGGAGCTCTGCATACACCTGTCCTGTATGAGAGGGGGCTAGGAAGAGACCACTATCACTGTGCAGGAGATACATAGCTCAGTGGATGAGACTGGGGTGAGTGTGCACCAGTCACCTATATCAGGAGCTCTGCATACACCTGGCCTGTATGGGAGGGGGCTAGGAAGAGACTACTATCACTATACAGGAGATACAGAGCTCAGTGACTGAGACTGGGGTGAGGGTGCGTCAGTCACAAATATCAGGAGCTCTGCATACACCTGGCCTGTATCGGAGGGGGTAGGAAGAGACCACTATCACTGTGCAGGAGATACAGAGCTCAGTGGCTGAGACTGGGGTGAGGGTGCACCAGTCACCTATATCAGGAGCTCTGCATACACCTGCCCTGTATGGGAGGTGGGCTAGGAAGAGACCACTATCACTGTGCAGGAGATACAGAGCTCAGAGGCTTAGACTGGGGTGAGGGTGCACCAGTCACCTATATCAGGAGCTCTGCATACACCTGGCCTGTATGGGAGGGGGGCTAGGAAGAGACCACTATCACTGTGCAGGAGATACATAGCTCAGTGGATGAGACTGGGGTGAGTGTGCACCAGTCACCTATATCAGGAGCTCTGCACACACCTGGCCTGTATGGGAGGGGGCTAGGAAGAGACCACTATCACTGTGCAGGAGATACAGAGCTCAGTGGGTGAGACTGGGGTGAGTGTGCACCAGTCACCTATATCAGGAGCTCTGCATACACCTGGCCTGTATGGGAGGGGGCTAGGAAGAGACCACTATCACTGTGCAGGAGATACAGAACTCAGTGGCTGAGACTGGGGTGAGGGTGCACCAGTCACCTATATCAGGAGCTCTGCATACACCTGGCCTGTATCGGAGGGGGCTAGGAAGAGACCACTATCACTGTGCAGGAGATATAGAGCTCAGTGGATGAGACTGGGGTGAGGGTGCACCAGTCACCTATATCAGGAGCTCTGCATACACCTGGCCTGTATGGGAGGGGGGCTAGGAAGAGACCACTATCACTGTGCAGGAGATACAGAACTCAGTGGCTGAGACTGGGGTGAGGGTGCACCAGTCACCTATATCAGGAGCTCTGCATACACCTGGCCTGTATCGGAGAGGGCTAGGAAGAGACCACTATCACTGTGCAGGAGATATAGAGCTCAGTGGATGAGACTGTGGTGAGGGTGCACCAGTCACCTAGATCTGGAGCTCTGCATACACCTGGCCTGTATGGGAGGGGGGCTAGGAAGAGACCACTATCACTGTGCAGGAGATACAGAGATCAGTGGGTGAGACTGGGGTGAGTGTGGACCAGTCACCTATATCAGGAGCTCTGTATACACCTGGCCTGTATGGGAGGGGGCTAGGAAGAGACCACTATCACTGTGCAGGAGATACAGAGCTCAGTGGCTGAGACTGGGGTGAGGGTGCACCAGTCACCTATATCAGGAGCTCTGTATACACCTGGCCTGTATGGGAGGGGGCTAGGAAGAGACCACTATCACTGTGCAGGAGTTACAGAGCTCAGTGGATGAGACTGGGGTGAGGGTGCACCAGTCACCTATATCAGGAGCTCTGCATACACCTGGCCTGTATGGGAGGGGGGCTAGGAAGAGACCCCTATCACTGTGCAGGAGATACAGAGCTCAGTGGCTGAGACAGGGGTGAGGGTGCACCAGTCACCTATATCAGGAGCTCTGCATACACCTGGCCTGTATGGGAGGGGGCTAGGAAGAGACCACTATCACTGTGCAGGAGATACATAGCTCAGTGGATGAGACTGGGGTGAGTGTGCACCAGTCACCTATATCAGGAGCTCTGCACACACCTGGCCTGTATGGGAGGGGGCTAGGAAGAGACCACTATCACTGTGCAGGAGATACAGAGCTCAGTGGATGAGACTGGGGTGAGGGTGCACCAGTCACCTATATCAGGAGCTCTGCATACACCTGGCCTGTATGGGAGGGGGTAGGAAGAGACCACTATCACTGTGCAGGAGATACAGAGCTCATTGGGTGAGACTGGGGTGAGGGTGCACCAGTCACCTATATCAGGAGCTCTGCATACACCTGGCCTGTATGGGAGGGGGCTAGGAAGAGACCACTATTACTGTGCAGGAGATACAGAGCTCAGTGGATGAGACTGGGGTGAGGGTGCACCAGTCACCTATATCAGGAGCTCTGCATACACCTGGCCTGTATGGGAGGGGGTAGGAAGAGACCACTATCACTGTGCAGGAGATACAGAGCTCATTGGGTGAGACTGGGTTGAGGGTGCACCAGTCACTTATATCAGGAGCTCTGCATACACCTGGCCTGTATGGGAGGGGGTAGGAAGAGACCACTATCACTGTGCAGGAGATACAGAGCTCAGTGGCTGAGACTGGGGTGAGGGTGCACCATTCACCTATATCAGGAGCTCTGCATACACCTTGCCTGTATGGGAGGGGGCTAGGAAGAGACCACTATCACTGTGCAGGAGATACAGAGCTCAGTGGCTGAGACTGGGGTGAGGGTGCACCAGTCACCTATATCAGGAGCTCTGCATACACCTGGCCTGTATGGGAGGGGGGCAAGGAAGAGACCACTATCACTGTGCAAGAGAGATATAGAGCTCAGTGGATGAGACTGGGGTGAGGGTGCACCAGTCACCTATATCAGGAGCTCTGCATACACCTGGCCTGTATGGGAGGGGGGCTAGGAAGAGACCACTATCACTGTGCAGGAGATACAGAGCTCAGTGTGTGAGACTGGGGTGAGGGTGCACCAGTTACCTATATCAGGAGCTCTGCATACACCTGGCCTGTATGGGAGGGGGGCTAGGAAGAGACCACTATCACTGTGCAGGAGATACATAGCTCAGTGGATGAGACTGGGGTGAGTGTGCACCAGTCACCTATATCAGGAGCTCTGCACACACCTGGCCTGTATGGGAGGGGGCTAGGAAGAGACCACTATCACTGTGCAGGAGATACAGAGCTCAGTGGGTGAGACTGGGGTGAGTGTGCACCAGTCACCTATATCAGGAGCTCTGCATACACCTGGCCTGTATGGGAGGGGGCTAGGAAGAGACCACTATCACTGTGCAGGAGATACAGAACTCAGTGGATGAGACTGGGGTGAGGGTGCACCAGTCACCTATATCAGGAGCTCTGCATACACCTGGCCTGTATGGGAGGGGGGCTAGGAAGAGACCACTATCACTGTGCAGGAGATACAGAACTCAGTGGCTGAGACTGGGGTGAGGGTGCACCAGTCACCTATATCAGGAGCTCTGCATACACCTGGCCTGTATCGGAGGGGGCTAGGAAGAGACCACTATCACTGTGCAGGAGATATAGAGCTCAGTGGATGAGACTGTGGTGAGGGTGCACCAGTCACCTAGATCTGGAGCTCTGCATACACCTGGCCTGTATGGGAGGGGGGCTAGGAAGAGACCACTATCACTATGGAGGAGATACAGAGATCAGTGGGTGAGACTGGGGTGAGTGTGGACCAGTCACCTATATCAGGAGCTCTGCATACACCTGGCCTGTATGGGAGGGGGCTAGGAAGAGACCACTATCACTGTGCAGGAGATACAGAGCTCAGTGGCTGAGACTGGGGTGAGGGTGCACCAGTCACCTATATCAGGAGCTCTGTATACACCTGGCCTGTATGGGAGGGGGCTAGGAAGAGACCACTATCACTGTGCAGGAGTTACAGAGCTCAGTGGATGAGACTGGGGTGAGGGTGCACCAGTCACCTATATCAGGAGCTCTGCATACACCTGGCCTGTATGGGAGGGGGGCTAGGAAGAGACCACTATCACTGTGCAGGAGATACAGAGCTCAGTGGCTGAGACTGGGGTGAGAGTGCACCAGTCACCTATATCAGGAGCTCTGCATACACCTGGCCTGTATGGGAGGGGGGCTAGGAAGAGACCACTATCACTGTGCAGGAGATACATAGCTCAGTGGATGAGACTGGGGTGAGTGTGCACCAGTCACCTATATCAGGAGCTCTGCACACACCTGGCCTGTATGGGAGGGGGCTAGGAAGAGACCACTATCACTGTGCAGGAGATACAGAGCTCAGTGGGTGAGACTGGGGTGAGTGTGCACCAGTCACCTATATCAGGAGCTCTGCATACACCTGGCCTGTATGGGAGGGGGCTAGGAAGAGACCACTATCACTGTGCAGGAGATACAGAACTCAGTGGATGAGACTGGGGTGAGGGTGCACCAGTCACCTATATCAGGAGCTCTGCATACACCTGGCCTGTATGGGAGGGGGGCTAGGAAGAGACCACTATCACTGTGCAGGAGATACAGAACTCAGTGGCTGAGACTGGGGTGAGGGTGCACCAGTCACCTATATCAGGAGCTCTGTATACACCTGGCCTGTATGGGAGGGGGCTAGGAAGAGACCACTATCACTGTGCAGGAGATACAGAGCTCAGTGGCTGAGACTGGGGTGAGGGTGCACCAGTCACCTATATCAGGAGCTCTGTATACACCTGGCCTGTATGGGAGGGGGCTAGGAAGAGACCACTATCACTGTGCAGGAGTTACAGAGCTCAGTGGATGAGACTGGGGTGAGGGTGCACCAGTCACCTATATCAGGAGCTCTGCATACACCTGGCCTGTATGGGAGGGGGGCTAGGAAGAGACCCCTATCACTGTGCAGGAGATACAGAGCTCAGTGGCTGAGACAGGGGTGAGGGTGCACCAGTCACCTATATCAGGAGCTCTGCATACACCTGGCCTGTATGGGAGGGGGCTAGGAAGAGACCACTATCACTGTGCAGGAGATACAGAGCTCAGTGGATGAGACTGGGGTGAGGGTGCACCAGTCACCTATATCAGGAGCTCTGCATACACCTGGCCTGTATGGGAGGGGGTAGGAAGAGACCACTATCACTGTGCAGGAGATACAGAGCTCATTGGGTGAGACTGGGGTGAGGGTGCACCAGTCACCTATATCAGGAGCTCTGCATACACCTGGCCTGTATGGGAGGGGGCTAGGAAGAGACCACTATTACTGTGCAGGAGATACAGAGCTCAGTGGATGAGACTGGGGTGAGGGTGCACCAGTCACCTATATCAGGAGCTCTGCATACACCTGGCCTGTATGGGAGGGGGTAGGAAGAGACCACTATCACTGTGCAGGAGATACAGAGCTCATTGGGTGAGACTGGGTTGAGGGTGCACCAGTCACTTATATCAGGAGCTCTGCATACACCTGGCCTGTATGGGAGGGGGTAGGAAGAGACCACTATCACTGTGCAGGAGATACAGAGCTCAGTGGCTGAGACTGGGGTGAGGGTGCACCATTCACCTATATCAGGAGCTCTGCATACACCTTGCCTGTATGGGAGGGGGCTAGGAAGAGACCACTATCACTGTGCAGGAGATACAGAGCTCAGTGGCTGAGACTGGGGTGAGGGTGCACCAGTCACCTATATCAGGAGCTCTGCATACACCTGGCCTGTATGGGAGGGGGGCAAGGAAGAGACCACTATCACTGTGCAAGAGAGATATAGAGCTCAGTGGATGAGACTGGGGTGAGGGTGCACCAGTCACCTATATCAGGAGCTCTGCATACACCTGGCCTGTATGGGAGGGGGGCTAGGAAGAGACCACTATCACTGTGCAGGAGATACAGAGGTCAGTGACTGAGACTGGGGTGAGGGTGCACCAGTCACCTACATCAGGAGCTCTGCATACACCTGGCCTGTATGGGAGGGGTCTAGGAAGAGACCACTATCACTGTGCAGGAGATACAGAACTCAGTGGGTGAGACTGGGGTGAGGGTGCACCAGTCACCTATATCAGGAGCTCTGCATACACCTGGCCTGTATGGGAGGGGGGCTAGGAAGAGACCACTATCACTGTGCAGGAGATACAGAGCTCAGTGGAAGAGACTGGGGTGAGGGTGCACCAGTCACCTATATCAAGAGCTCTGCATACACCTGGCCTGTATGGGAGGGGGTAGGAAGAGACCACTATCACTGTGCAGGAGATACAGAGCTCATTGGGTGAGACTGGGGTGAGGGTGCACCAGTCACTTATATCAGGAGCTCTGCATACATCTGGCCTGTATGGGAGGTGGGCTAGGAAGAGATCACTATCACTGTGCAGGAGATACAGAGCTCAGTGGCTGAGACTGGGGTGAGGGTGCACCAGTCACCTATATCAGGAGCTCTGCATACACCTTGCCTGTATGGGAGGGGGCTAGGAAGAGACCACTATCACTGTGCAGGAGATACAGAACTCAGTGGCTGAGAATGGGGTGAGGGTGCACCAGTCACCTATATCAGGAGTTCTGCATACACCTTGCCTGTATGGGAGGGGGCTAGGAAGAGACCACTATCACTGTGCAGGAGATACAGAACTCAGTGGCTGAGAATGGGGTGAGGGTGCACCAGTCACCTGTATCAGGAGCTCTGCATACACCTGGCCTGTATGGGAGGGGGCTAGGAAGAGACCACTATCACTGTGCAGGAGATATAGAGCTCAGTGGATGAGACTGGGGTGAGGGTGCACCAGTCACCTATATCAGGAGCTCTGCATACACCTGGCCTGTATGAGAGGGGGCTAGGAAGAGACCACTATCACTGTGCAGGAGATACATAGCTCAGTGGATGAGACTGGGGTGAGTGTGCACCAGTCACCTATATCAGGAGCTCTGCATACACCTGGCCTGTATGGGAGGGGGCTAGGAAGAGACTACTATCACTATACAGGAGATACAGAGCTCAGTGACTGAGACTGGGGTGAGGGTGCGTCAGTCACAAATATCAGGAGCTCTGCATACACCTGGCCTGTATCGGAGGGGGTAGGAAGAGACCACTATCACTGTGCAGGAGATACAGAGCTCAGTGGCTGAGACTGGGGTGAGGGTGCACCAGTCACCTATATCAGGAGCTCTGCATACACCTGCCCTGTATGGGAGGTGGGCTAGGAAGAGACCACTATCACTGTGCAGGAGATACAGAGGTCAGTGACTGAGACTGGGGTGAGGGTGCACCAGTCACCTATATCAGGAGCTCTGCATACACCTGGCCTGTATGGGAGGGGTCTAGGAAGAGACCACTATCACTGTGCAGGAGATACAGAACTCAGTGGGTGAGACTGGGGTGAGGGTGCACCAGTCACCTATATCAGGAGCTCTGCATACACCTGGCCTGTATGGGAGGGGGGCTAGGAAGAGACCACTATCACTGTGCAGGAGATACAGAGCTCAGTGGAAGAGACTGGGGTGAGGGTGCACCAGTCACCTATATCAAGAGCTCTGCATACACCTGGCCTGTATGGGAGGCGGGCTAGGAAGAGACCTCTATCACTATAGAGGAGATACAGAGATCAGTGGGTGAGACTGGGGTGAGTGTGCACCAGTCACCTATATCAGGAGCTCTGCATACACCTGGCCTGTATGGGAGGGGGCTAGGAAGAGACCACTATCACTGTGCAGGAGATACAGAGCTCAGTGGCTGAGACTGGGGTGAGGGTGCACCAGTCACCTATATCAGGAGCTCTGCATACACCTGGCCTGTATGGGAGGTGGGCTAGGAAGAGACCACTATCACTGTGCAGGAGATACAGAGCTCAGTGGCTGAGACTGGGGTGAGGGTGCACCAGTCACCTATATCAGGAGCTCTGCATACACCTGGCCTGTATGGGAGGTGGGCTAGGAAGAGACCACTATCACTGTGCAGGAGATACAGAGCTCAGTGGCTGAGACTGGGGTGAGGATGCACCAGTCACCTATATCAGGAGCTCTGCATACACCTGGCCTGTATGGGAGGGGGTAGGAAGAGACCACTATCACTGTGCAGGAGATACAGAGCTCAGTGGATGAGACTGGGGTGAGTGTGCACCAGTCACCTATATCAGGAGCTCTGCATACACCTGGCCTGTATGGGAGGGGGCTAGGAAGAGACTACTATCACTATACAGGAGATACAGAGCTCAGTGACTGAGACTGGGGTGAGGGTGCGTCAGTCACAAATATCAGGAGCTCTGCATACACCTGGCCTGTATCGGAGGGGGTAGGAAGAGACCACTATCACTGTGCAGGAGATACAGAGCTCAGTGGGTGAGACTGGGGTGAGGGTGCACCAGTCACCTATATCAGGAGCTCTGCATACACCTGGCCTGTATGGGAGGGGGCTAGGAAGAGACCACTATCACTGTGCAGGAGATACAGAGCTCAGTGGCTGAGACTGGGGTGAGGGTGCACCAGTCACCTATATCAGGAGCTCTGCATACACCTGCCCTGTATGGGAGGTGGGCTAGGAAGAGACCACTATCACTGTGCAGGAGATACAGAGCTCAGTGGGTGAGACTGGGGTGAGCGTGCACCAGTCACCTGTATCAGGAGCTCTGCATACACCTGGCCTGTATCGGAGGGGGCTAGGAAGAGACCACTATCACTGTGCAGGAGATACAGAGCTCATTGGGTGAGACTGGGGTGAGGGTGCACCAGTCACTTATATCAGGAGCTCTGCATACACCTGGCCTGTATGGGAGGGGGCTAGGAAGAGACCACTATCACTGTGCAGGAGATACAGAGCTCAGTGGCTGAGACTGGGGTGAGGGTGCACCATTCACCTATATCAGGAGCTCTGCATACACCTGGCCTGTATGGGAGGGGGGCAAGGAAGAGACCACTATCACTGTGCAAGAAAGATATAGAGCTCAGTGGATGAGACTGGGGTGAGGGTGCACCAGTCACCTATATCAGGAGCTCTGCATACACCTGGCCTGTATGGGAGGGGGGCTAGGAAGAGACCACTATCACTGTGCAGGAGATACAGAGGTCAGTGACTGAGACTGGGGTGAGGGTGCACCAGTCACCTATATCAGGAGCTCTGCATACACCTGGCCTGTATGGGAGGGGTCTAGGAAGAGACCACTATCACTGTGCAGGAGATACAAAACTCAGTGGGTGAGACTGGGGTGAGGGTGCACCAGTCACCTATATCAGGAGCTCTGCATACACCTGGCCTGTATGGGAGGGGGGCTAGGAAGAGACCACTATCACTGTGCAGGAGATACAGAGCTCATTGGGTGAGACTGGGGTGAGGGTGCACCAGTCACCTATATCAGGAGCTCTGCATACACCTGGCCTGTATGGGAGGGGGCTAGGAAGAGACCACTATCACTGTGCAGAAGATACAGAGCTCAGTGGCTGAGACTGGGGTGAGGGTGCACCATTCACCTATATCAGGAGCTCTGCATACACCTGGCCTGTATGGGAGGGGGCTAGGAAGAGACCACTATCACTGTGCAGAAGATACAGAGCTCAGTGGCTGAGACTGGGGTGAGGGTGCACCATTCACCTATATCAGGAGCTCTGCATACACCTGGCCTGTATGGGAGGGGGCTAGGAAGAGACCACTATCACTGTGCAGAAGATACAGAGCTCAGTGGCTGAGACTGGGGTGAGGGTGCACCAGTCACCTATATCAGGAGCTCTGCATACACCTGGCCTGTATGGGAGGGGGCTAGGAAGAGACCACTATCACTGTGCAGGAGATACAGAACTCAGTGGCTGAGACTGGGGTGAGGGTGCACCAGTCACCTATATCAGGAGCTCTGCATACACCTTGCCTGTATGGGAGGGGGCTAGGAAGAGAGCACTATCACTGTGCAGGAGATACAGAACTCAGTGGCTGAGAATGGGGTGAGGGTGCACCAGTCACCTATATCAGGAGTTCTGCATACACCTTGCCTGTATGGGAGGGGGCTAGGAAGAGACCACTATCACTGTGCAGGAGATACAGAACTCAGTGGCTGAGAATGGGGTGAGGGTGCACCAGTCACCTGTATCAGGAGCTCTGCATACACCTGGCCTGTATGGGAGGGGGCTAGGAAGAGACCACTATCACTGTGCAGGAGATACAGAACTCAGTGGCTGAGAATGGGGTGAGGGTGCATCAGTCACCTATATCAGGAGCTCTGCATACACCTGTCCTGTATGAGAGGGGGCTAGGAAGAGACCACTATCACTGTGCAGGAGATACATAGCTCAGTGGATGAGACTGGGGTGAGGGTGCACCAGTCACCTATATCAGGAGCTCTGCATACACCTGGCCTGTATGGGAGGGGGCTAGGAAGAGACTACTATCACTATACAGGAGATACAGAGCTCAGTGACTGAGACTGGGGTGAGGGTGCACCAGTCACCTATATCAGGAGCTCTGCATACACCTGGCCTGTATCGGAGGGGGTAGGAAGAGACCACTATCACTGTGCAGGAGATACAGAGCTCAGTGGCTGAGACTGGGGTGAGGGTGCACCAGTCACCTATATCAGGAGCTCTGCATACACCTGCCCTGTATGGGAGGTGGGCTAGGAAGAGACCACTATCACTGTGCAGGAGATACAGAGCTCAGAGGCTTAGACTGGGGTGAGGGTGCACCAGTCACCTATATCAGGAGCTCTGCATACTCCTGGCCTGTATGGGAGGGGGGCAAGGAAGAGACCACTATCACTGTGCAGGAGATACAGAGCTCAGTGTGTGAGACTGGGGTGAGAGTGCACCAGTCACCTATATCAGGAGCTCTGCATACACCTGGCCTGTATGGGAGGGGGGCTAGGAAGAGACCACTATCACTGTGCAGGAGATACATAGCTCAGTGGATGAGACTGGGGTGAGTGTGCACCAGTCACCTATATCAGGAGCTCTGCACACACCTGGCCTGTATGGGAGGGGGCTAGGAAGAGACCACTATCACTGTGCAGGAGATACAGAGCTCAGTGGGTGAGACTGGGGTGAGTGTGCACCAGTCACCTATATCAAGAGCTCTGCATACACCTGGCCTGTATGGGAGGGGGCTAGGAAGAGACCACTATCACTGTGCAGGAGATACAGAACTCAGTGGCTGAGACTGGGGTGAGGGTGCACCAGTCACCTATATCAGGAGCTCTGCATACACCTGGCCTGTATCGGAGGGGGCTAGGAAGAGACCACTATCACTGTGCAGGAGATATAGAGCTCAGTGGATGAGACTGGGGAGAGGGTGCACCAGTCACCTATATCAGGAGCTCTGCATACACCTGGACTGTATGGGAGGGGGGCTAGGAAGAGACCACTATCACTATGGAGGAGATACAGAGATCAGTGGGTGAGACTGGGGTGAGTGTGGACCAGTCACCTATATCAGGAGCTCTGCATACACCTGGCCTGTATGGGAGGGGGCTAGGAAGAGACCACTATCACTGTGCAGGAGATACAGAGCTCAGTGGCTGAGACTGGGGTGAGGGTGCACCAGTCACCTATATCAGGAGCTCTGTATACACCTGGCCTGTATGGGAGGGGGTAGGAAGAGACCACTATCACTGTGCAGGAGATACAGAGCTCATTGGGTGAGACTGGGGTGAGGGTGCACCAGTCACCTATATCAGGAGCTCTGCATACACCTGGCCTGTATGGGAGGGGGCTAGGAAGAGACCACTATCACTGTGCAGGAGATATAGAGCTCAGTGGATGAGACTGGGGTGAGGGTGCACCAGTCACCTATATCAGGAGCTCTGCATACACCTGGCCTGTATGGGAGGGGGTAGGAAGAGACCACTATCACTGTGCAGGAGATACAGAGCTCATTGGGTGAGACTGGGGTGAGGGTGCACCAGTCACTTATATCAGGAGCTCTGCATACACCTGGCCTGTATGGGAGGGGGTAGGAAGAGACCACTATCACTGTGCAGGAGATACAGAGCTCAGTGGCTGAGACTGGGGTGAGGGTGCACCAGTCACCTATATCAGGAGTTCTGCATACACCTGGCCTGTATGGGAGGGGGCAAGGAAGAGACCACTATCACTGTGCAAGAGAGATATAGAGCTCAGTGGATGAGACTGGGGTGAGGGTGCACCAGTCACCTATATCAGGAGCTCTGCATACACCTGGCCTGTATGGGAGGGGGGCTAGGAAGAGACCACTATCACTGTGCAGGAGATACAGAGGTCAGTGACTGAGACTGGGGTGAGGGTGCACCAGTCACCTACATCAGGAGCTCTGCATACACCTGGCCTGTATGGGAGGGGTCTAGGAAGAGACCACTATCACTGTGCAGGAGATACAGAACTCAGTGGGTGAGACTGGGGTGAGGGTGCACCAGTCACCTATATCAGGAGCTCTGCATACACCTGGCCTGTATGGGAGGGGGGCTAGGAAGAGACCACTATCACTGTGCAGGAGATACAGAGCTCAGTGGAAGAGACTGGGGTGAGGGTGCACCAGTCACCTATATCAAGAGCTCTGCATACACCTGGCCTGTATGGGAGGGGGTAGGAAGAGACCACTATCACTGTGCAGGAGATACAGAGCTCATTGGGTGAGACTGGGGTGAGGGTGCACCAGTCACCTATATCAGGAGCTCTGCATACACCTGGCCTGTATGGGAGGGGGCTAGGAAGAGACCACTATCACTGTGCAGGAGATACAGAGCTCAGTGGCTGAGACTGGGGTGAGGGTGCACCATTCACCTATATCAGGAGCTCTGCATACACCTGGCCTGTATGGGAGGGGGCTAGGAAGAGACCACTATCACTGTGCAGGAGATACAGAGCTCAGTGGAAGAGACTGGGGTGAGGGTGCACCAGTCACCTATATCAAGAGCTCTGCATACACCTGGCCTGTATGGGAGGGGGTAGGAAGAGACCACTATCACTGTGCAGGAGATACAGAGCTCATTGGGTGAGACTGGGGTGAGGGTGCACCAGTCACCTATATCAGGAGCTCTGCATACACCTGGCCTGTATGGGAGGGGGCTAGGAAGAGACCACTATCACTGTGCAGGAGATACAGAACTCAGTGGCTGAGAATGGGGTGAGGGTGCACCAGTCACCTATATCAGGAGTTCTGCATACACCTTGCCTGTATGGGAGGGGGCTAGGAAGAGACCACTATCACTGTGCAGGAGATACAGAACTCAGTGGCTGAGAATGGGGTGAGGGTGCACCAGTCACCTGTATCAGGAGCTCTGCATACACCTGGCCTGTATGGGAGGGGGCTAGGAAGAGACCACTATCACTGTGCTGGAGATATAGAGCTCAGTGGATGAGACTGGGGTGAGGGTGCACCAGTCACCTATATCAGGAGCTCTGCATACACCTGGCCTGTATGGGAGGGGGTAGGAAGAGACCACTATCACTGTGCAGGAGATACAGAGCTCAGTGGCTGAGACTGGGGTGAGGGTGCACCAGTCACCTATATCAGGAGCTCTGCATACACCTGGCCTGTATGGGAGGGGGGCAAGGAAGAGACCACTATCACTGTGCAAGAGAGATATAGAGCTCAGTGGATGAGACTGGGGTGAGGGTGCACCAGTCACCTATATCAGGAGCTCTGCATACACCTGGCCTGTATGGGAGGGGGGCTAGGAAGAGACCACTATCACTGTGCAGGAGATACAGAACTCAGTGGGTGAGACTGGGGTGAGGGTGCACCAGTCACCTATATCAGGAGCTCTGCATACACCTGGCCTGTATGGGAGGGGGGCTAGGAAGAGACCACTATCACTGTGCAGGAGATACAGAGCTCAGTGGAAGAGACTGGGGTGAGGGTGCACCAGTCACCTATATCAAGAGCTCTGCATACACCTGGCCTGTATGGGAGGGGGTAGGAAGAGACCACTATCACTGTGCAGGAGATACAGAGCTCATTGGGTGAGACTGGGGTGAGGGTGCACCAGTCACCTATATCAGGAGCTCTGCATACACCTGGCCTGTATGGGAGGGGGCTAGGAAGAGACCACTATCACTGTGCAGGAGATACAGAGCTCAGTGGCTGAGACTGGGGTGAGGGTGCACCATTCACCTATATCAGGAGCTCTGCATACACCTGGCCTGTATGGGAGGGGGCTAGGAAGAGACCACTATCACTGTGCAGGAGATACAGAGCTCAGTGGAAGAGACTGGGGTGAGGGTGCACCAGTCACCTATATCAAGAGCTCTGCATACACCTGGCCTGTATGGGAGGGGGTAGGAAGAGACCACTATCACTGTGCAGGAGATACAGAGCTCATTGGGTGAGACTGGGGTGAGGGTGCACCAGTCACCTATATCAGGAGCTCTGCATACACCTGGCCTGTATGGGAGGGGGCTAGGAAGAGACCACTATCACTGTGCAGGAGATACAGAGCTCAGTGGCTGAGACTGGGGTGAGGGTGCACCATTCACCTATATCAGGAGCTCTGCATACACCTGGCCTGTATGGGAGGGGGGCTAGGAAGAGACCACTATCACTGTGCAGGAGATACAGAACTCAGTGGCTGAGAATGGGGTGAGGGTGCACCAGTCACCTATATCAGGAGTTCTGCATACACCTTGCCTGTATGGGAGGGGGCTAGGAAGAGACCACTATCACTGTGCAGGAGATACAGAACTCAGTGGCTGAGAATGGGGTGAGGGTGCACCAGTCACCTGTATCAGGAGCTCTGCATACACCTGGCCTGTATGGGAGGGGGCTAGGAAGAGACCACTATCACTGTGCAGGAGATATAGAGCTCAGTGGATGAGACTGGGGTGAGGGTGCACCAGTCACCTATATCAGGAGCTCTGCATACACCTGGCCTGTATGGGAGGGGGCTAGGAAGAGACTACTATCACTATACAGGAGATACAGAGCTCAGTGACTGAGACTGGGGTGAGGGTGCGTCAGTCACAAATATCAGGAGCTCTGCATACACCTGGCCTGTATCGGAGGGGGTAGGAAGAGACCACTATCACTGTGCAGGAGATACAGAGCTCAGTGGCTGAGACTGGGGTGAGGGTGCACCAGTCACCTATATCAGGAGCTCTGCATACACCTGGCCTGTATGGGAGGTGGGCTAGGAAGAGACCACTATCACTGTGCAGGAGATACAGAGGTCAGTGACTGAGACTGGGGTGAGGGTGCACCAGTCACCTATATCAGGAGCTCTGCATACACCTGGCCTGTATGGGAGGGGGGCTAGGAAGAGACCACTATCACTGTGCAGGAGATACAGAGCTCAGTGGAAGAGACTGGGGTGAGGGTGCACCAGTCACCTATATCAAGAGCTCTGCATACACCTGGCCTGTATGGGAGGGGGTAGGAAGAGACCACTATCACTGTGCAGGAGATACAGAGCTCAGTGGCTGAGACTGGGGTGAGGGTGCACCAGTCACCTATATCAGGAGCTCTGCATACACCTGGCCTGAATGGGAGGGGGGCTAGGAAGAGATCACTATCACTGTGCAGGAGATACAGAGCTCAGTGGCTGAGACTGGGGTGAGGGTGCACCAGTTACCTATATCAGGAGCTCTGCATACACCTGGCCTGTATGGGAGGTGGGCTAGGAAGAGACCACTATCACTGTGCAGGAGATACAGAGCTCAGTGGATGAGACTGGGGTGAGGGTGCACCAGTCACCTATATCAGGAGCTCTGCATACACCTGGCCTGTATGGGAGGGGGTAGGAAGAGACCACTATCACTGTGCAGGAGATACAGAGCTCATTGGGTGAGACTGGTGTGAGGGTGCACCAGTCACCTATATCAGGAGCTCTGCATACACCTGGCCTGTATGGGAGGGGGCTAGGAAGAGACCACTATCACTGTGCAGGAGATACAGAGCTCAGTGGCTGAGACTGGGGTGAGGGTGCACCATTCACCTATATCAGGAGCTCTGCATACACCTGGCCTGTATGGGAGGGGGCTAGGAAGAGACCACTATCACTGTGCAGGAGATACAGAGCTCAGTGGCTGAGACTGGGGTGAGGGTGCACCAGTCACCTATATCAGGAGCTCTGCATACACCTGGCCTGTATGGGAGGGGGGCTAGGAAGAGACCACTATCACTGTGCAGGAGATACAGAGGTCAGTGACTGAGACTGGGGTGAGGGTGCACCAGTCACCTATATCAGGAACTCTGCATACACCTGGCCTGTATGGGAGGGGGCTAGGAAGAGACCACTATCACTGTGCAGGAGATACAGAACTCAGTGGCTGAGACTGGGGTGAGGGTGCACCAGTCACCTATATCAGGAGCTCTGCATACACCTTGCCTGTATGGGAGGGGGCTAGGAAGAGACCACTATCACTGTGCAGGAGAGACAGAACTCAGTGGCTGAGAATGGGGTGAGGGTGCACCAGTCACCTATATCAGGAGTTCTGCATACACCTTGCCTGTATGGGAGGGGGCTAGGAAGAGACCACTATCACTGTGCAGGAGATACAGAACTCAGTGGCTGAGAATGGGGTGAGGGTGCACCAGTCACCTGTATCAGGAGCTCTGCATACACCTGGCCTGTATGGGAGGGGGCTAGGAAGAGACCACTATCACTGTGCAGGAGATATAGAGCTCAGTGGATGAGACTGGGGTGAGGGTGCACCAGTCACCTATATCAGGAGCTCTGTATACACCTGGCCTGTATGGGAGACGGGCTAGGAAGAGACCACTATCACTATAGAGGAGATACAGAGATCAGTGGGTGAGACTGGGGTGAGGGTGCACCAGTCACCTATATCAGGAGCTCTGCATACACCTGTCCTGTATGAGAGGGGGCTAGGAAGAGACCACTATCACTGTGCAGGAGATACATAGCTCAGTGGATGAGACTGGGGTGAGTGTGCACCAGTCACCTATATCAGGAGCTCTGCATACACCTGGCCTGTATGGGAGGGGGCTAGGAAGAGACTACTATCACTATACAGGAGATACAGAGCTCAGTGACTGAGACTGGGGTGAGGGTGCGTCAGTCACAAATATCAGGAGCTCTGCATACACCTGGCCTGTATCGGAGGGGGTAGGAAGAGACCACTATCACTGTGCAGGAGATACAGAGCTCAGTGGGTGAGACTGGGGTGAGGGTGCACCAGTCACCTATATCAGGAGCTCTGCATACACCTGGCCTGTATGGGAGGGGGCTAGGAAGAGACCACTATCACTGTGCAGGAGATACAGAGCTCAGTGGCTGAGACTGGGGTGAGCGTGCACCAGTCACCTGTATCAGGAGCTCTGCATACACCTGGCCTGTATCGGAGGGGGCTAGGAAGAGACCACTATCACTGTGCAGGAGATATAGAGCTCAGTGGATGAGACTGGGGTGAGGGTGCACCAGTCACCTATATCAGGAGCTCTGCATACACGTGGCCTGTATGGGAGGTGGGCTAGGAAGAGACCACTATCACTGTGCAGGAGATACAGAGCTCAGTGGCTGAGACTGGGGTGAGGGTGCACCAGTCACCTATATCAGGAGCTCTGCATACACCTGGCCTGTATGGGAGGGGGGCAAGGAAGAGACCACTATCACTGTGCAAGAGAGATATAGAGCTCAGTGGATGAGACTGGGGTGAGGGTGCACCAGTCACCTATATCAGGAGCTCTGCATACACCTGGCCTGTATGGGAGGGGGCTAGGAAGAGACCACTATCACTGTGCAGGAGATACAGAGGTCAGTGACTGAGACTGGGGTGAGGGTGCTCCAGTCACCTACATCAGGAGCTCTGCATACACCTGGCCTGTATGGGAGGGGTCTAGGAAGAGACCACTATCACTGTGCAGGAGATACAGAACTCAGTGGGTGAGACTGGGGTGAGGGTGCACCAGTCACCTATATCAGGAGCTCTGCATACACCTGGCCTGTATGGGAGGGGGGCTAGGAAGAGACCACTATCACTGTGCAGGAGATACAGAGCTCAGTGGAAGAGACTGGGGTGAGGGTGCACCAGTCACCTATATCAAGAGCTCTGCATACACCTGGCCTGTATGGGAGGGGGTAGGAAGAGACCACTATCACTGTGCAGGAGATACAGAGCTCATTGGGTGAGACTGGGGTGAGGGTGCACCAGTCACCTATATCAGGAGCTCTGCATACACCTGGCCTGTATGGGAGGGGGCTAGGAAGAGACCACTATCACTGTGCAGGAGATACAGAGCTCAGTGGCTGAGACTGGGGTGAGGGTGCACCATTCACCTATATCAGGAGCTCTGCATACACCTGGCCTGTATGGGAGGGGGCTAGGAAGAGACCACTATCACTGTGCAGGAGATACAGAGCTCAGTGGCTGAGACTGGGGTGAGGGTGCACCAGTCACCTATATCAGGAGCTCTGCATACACCTGGCCTGTATGGGAGGGGGGCTAGGAAGAGACCACTATCACTGTGCAGGAGATACAGAACTCAGTGGCTGAGAATGGGGTGAGGGTGCACCAGTCACCTATATCAGGAGTTCTGCATACACCTTGCCTGTATGGGAGGGGGCTAGGAAGAGACCACTATCACTGTGCAGGAGATACAGAACTCAGTGGCTGAGAATGGGGTGAGGGTGCACCAGTCACCTGTATCAGGAGCTCTGCATACACCTGGCCTGTATGGGAGGGGGCTAGGAAGAGACCACTATCACTGTGCAGGAGATATAGAGCTCAGGGGATGAGACTGGGGTGAGGGTGCACCAGTCACCTATATCAGGAGCTCTGCATACACCTGGCCTGTATGAGAGGGGGCTAGGAAGAGACCACTATCACTGTGCAGGAGATACATAGCTCAGTGGATGAGACTGGGGTGAGTGTGCACCAGTCACCTATATCAGGAGCTCTGCATACACCTGGCCTGTATGGGAGGGGGCTAGGAAGAGACTACTATCACTATACAGGAGATACAGAGCTCAGTGACTGAGACTGGGGTGAGGGTGCGTCAGTCACAAATATCAGGAGCTCTGCATACACCTGGCCTGTATCGGAGGGGGTAGGAAGAGACCACTATCACTGTGCAGGAGATACAGAGCTCAGTGGCTGAGACTGGGGTGAGGGTGCACCAGTCACCTATATCAGGAGCTCTGCATACACCTGCCCTGTATGGGAGGTGGGCTAGGAAGAGACCACTATCACTGTGCAGGAGATACAGAGGTCAGTGACTGAGACTGGGGTGAGGGTGCACCAGTCACCTATATCAGGAGCTCTGCATACACCTGGCCTGTATGGGAGGGGGGCTAGGAAGAGACCACTATCACTGTGCAGGAGATACAGAGCTCAGTGGAAGAGACTGGGGTGAGGGTGCACCAGTCACCTATATCAGGAGCTCTGAATACACCTGGCCTGTATGGGAGGGGGTAGGAAGAGACCACTATCACTGTGCAGGAGATACAGAGCTCATTGGGTGAGACTGGGGTGAGGGTGCACCAGTCACCTATATCAGGAGCTCTGCATACACCTGGCCTGTATGGGAGGGGGCTAGGAAGAGACCACTATCACTGTGCAGGAGATACAGAGCTCAGTGGCTGAGACTGGGGTGAGGGTGCACCATTCACCTATATCAGGAGCTCTGCATACACCTGGCCTGTATGGGAGGGGGCTAGGAAGAGACCACTATCACTGTGCAGGAGATACAGAGCTCAGTGGCTGAGACTGGGGTGAGGGTGCACCAGTCACCTATATCGTGAGCTCTGCATACACCTGGCCTGTATGGGGGGGGGGGCTAGGAAGAGACCACTATCACTGTGCAGGAGATACAGAGCTCAGTGGCTGAGACTGGGGTGAGGGTGCACCAGTCACCTATATCAGGAGCTCTGCATACACCTGGCCTGAATGGGAGGGGGGCTAGGAAGAGATCACTATCACTGTGCAGGAGATACAGAGCTCAGTGGATGAGACTGGGGTGAGGATGCACCAGTCACCTATATCAGGAGCTCTGCATACACCTGGCCTGTATGGGAGGGGGTAGGAAGAGACCACTATCACTGTGCAGGAGATACAGAGCTCATTGGGTGAGACTGGGGTGAGGGTGCACCAGTCACCTATATCAGGAGCTCTGCATACACCTGGCCTGTATGGGAGGGGGCTAGGAAGAGACCACTATCACTGTGCAGGAGATACAGAGCTCAGTGGCTGAGACTGGGGTGAGGGTGCACCATTCACCTATATCAGGAGCTCTGCATACACCTGGCCTGTATGGGAGGGGGCTAGGAAGAGACCACTATCACTGTGCAGGAGATACAGAGCTCAGTGGCTGAGACTGGGGTGAGGGTGCACCAGTCACCTATATCAGGAGCTCTGCATACACCTGGCCTGTATGGGAGGGGGGCTAGGAAGAGACCACTATCACTGTGCAGGAGATACAGAGGTCAGTGACTGAGACTGGGGTGAGGGTGCACCAGTCACCTATATCAGGAACTCTGCATACACCTGGCCTGTATGGGAGGGGGCTAGGAAGAGACCACTATCACTGTGCAGGAGATACAGAACTCAGTGGCAGAGACTGGGGTGAGGGTGCACCAGTCACCTATATCAGGAGCTCTGCATACACCTTGCCTGTATGGGAGGGGGCTAGGAAAAGACCACTATCACTGTGCAGGAGATACAGAACTCAGTGGCTGAGAATGGGGTGAGGGTGCACCAGTCACCTATATCAGGAGTTCTGCATACACCTTGCCTGTATGGGAGGGGGCTAGGAAGAGACCACTATCACTGTGCAGGAGATACAGAACTCAGTGGCTGAGAATGGGGTGAGGGTGCACCAGTCACCTGTATCAGGAGCTCTGCATACACCTGGCCTGTATGGGAGGGGGCTAGGAAGAGACCACTATCACTGTGCAGGAGATATAGAGCTCAGTGGATGAGACTGGGGTGAGGGTGCACCAGTCACCTATATCAGGAGCTCTGTATACACCTGGCCTGTATGGGAGACGGGCTAGGAAGAGACCACTATCACTATAGAGGAGATACAGAGATCAGTGGGTGAGACTGGGGTGAGTGTGCACCAGTCACAAATATCAGGAGCTCTGCATACACCTGGCCTGTATCGGAGGGGGTAGGAAGAGACCACTATCACTGTGCAGGAGATACAGAGCTCAGTGGGTGAGACTGGGGTGAGGGTGCACCAGTCACCTATATCAGGAGCTCTGCATACACCTGGCCTGTTTGGGAGGGGGCTAGGAAGAGACCACTATCACTGTGCAGGAGATACAGAGCTCAGTGGCTGAGACTGGGGTGAGGGTGCACCTGTCACCTATATCAGGAGCTCTGCATACACCTGCCCTGTATGGGAGGTGGGCTAGGAAGAGACCACTATCACTGTGCAGGAGATACAGAGCTCAGTGGCTGAGACTGGGGTGAGCATGCACCAGTCACCTGTATCAGGAGCTCTGCATACACCTGGCCTGTATCGGAGGGGGCTAAGAAGAGACCACTATCACTGTGCAGGAGATATAGAGCTCAGTGGATGAGACTGGGGTGAGGGTGCACCAGTCACCTATATCAGGAGCTCTGCATACACCTGGCCTGTATGGGAGGCGGGCTAGGAAGAGACCACTATCACTGTGCAGGAGATACATAGCTCAGTGGATGAGACTGGGGTGAGTGTGCACCAGTCACCTATATCAGGAGCTCTGCATACACCTGGCCTGTATGGGAGGGGGCTAGGAAGAGACCACTATCACTATACAGGAGATACAGAGCTCAGTGACTGAGACTGGGGTGAGGGTGCACCAGTCACATATATCAGGAGCTCTGCATACACCTGGCCTGTATGGGATGGGGCTAGGAAGAGTCCACTATCACTGTGCAGGAGATGCAGAGGTCAGTGGCTGAGACTGGGGTGAGGGTGCACTAGTCACCTATATCAGGAGCTCTGCATACACCTGGCCTGTATGGGAGGGGGCTAGGAAGAGACCACTATCACTGTGCAGGAGATACAGAGCTCAGTGGCTGAGACTGGGGTGAGGGTGCACCAGTTACCTATATCAGGAGCTCTGCATACACCTGCCCTGTATGGGAGGTGGGCTAGGAAGAGACCACTATCACTGTGCAGGAGATACAGAGCTCAGAGGCTTAGACTGGGGTGAGGGTGCACCAGTCACCTATATCAGGAGCTCTGCATACACCTGGCCTGTATGGGAGGGGGCTAGGAAGAGACCACTATCACTGTGCAGGAGATACAGAGCTCAGTGGCTGAGACTGGGGTGAGGGTGCACCAGTCAACTATATTGCGAGCTCTGCATACACCCGGCCTGTATGGGAGGGGGCTAGGAAGAGACCACTATCACTGTGCAGGAGATACAGAACTCAGTGGATGAGACTGGGGTAAGGGTGCACCAGTCACCTATATCAGGAGCTCTGTATACACCTGGCCTGTATGGGAGGGGGCTAGGAAGAGACCACTATCACTGTGCAGGAGTTACAGAGCTCAGTGGCTGAGACTGGGGTGAGGGTACACCAGTCACCTATATCAGGAGCTTTGCATACACCTGGCCTGTATGGGAGGGGGGCTAGGAAGAGACCACTACCACTGTGCAGGAGATACAGAGCTCAGTGGATGAGACTGCGGTGAGGGTGCACCAGTCATCTATATCAAGAGCTCTGCATACACCTGGCCTGTATGGGAGGGGGCTAGGAAGAGACCACTATCACTGTGCAGGAGATACAGCGG
Organism: Taudactylus pleione; assembly: GCA_031769625.1. NCBI lineage: Eukaryota > Metazoa > Chordata > Amphibia > Anura > Myobatrachidae > Taudactylus > Taudactylus pleione. The sequence goes on from JAUIMM010001564.1 coordinate 223,034, forward strand.
TCAGTGACTGAGACTGGGGTGAGGGTTCACCAGTCACCTATATCAAGAGCTCTGCATGCACCTGGACTGAATGGGAGGGGGCTAGGAAGAGACCACTATCACTGTGCAGGAGATACAGAGCTCAGTGACTGAGACTGGGGTGAGGGTGCACCAGTCACCTATATCAGGAGCTCTGCATACACCTGGCCTGTATGGGAGGGGGCTAGGAAGAGACCACTATCACTGTGCAGGAGATACAGAGCTCAGTGGGTGAGACTGGGGTGAGGGTGCACCAGTCACCTATATCAGGAGATCTGCATACACCTGGCCTTTATGGGAGGGGGGCTAGGAAGAGACCACTATCACTGTGCAGGAGATACAGAGCTCAGTGGATGAGACTGGGGTGAAGGTGCACCAGTCACCTATATCAGGAGCTCTGCATACACCTGGCCTGTATCGGAGGGGGCTAGGAAGAGACCACTATCACTGTGCAGGAGATACAGAGCTCAGTGGGTGAGACTGGGGTGAGGGTGCACCAGTCACCTATATCAGGAGCTCTGCATACACCTGGCCTGTATGGGAGGGGGCTAGGAAGAGACCACTATCACTGTGCAGGAGATACAGAGCTCAGTGGGTGAGACAGGGGTGAAGGTGCACCAGTCACCTATATTAGGAGCTCTGCATACACCTGGCCTGTATGGGAGGGGGCTAGGAAGAGACCACTATCACTGTGCAGGAGTTACAGAGCTCAATGGCCGAGACTGGGGTGAGGGTACACTAGTCACCTATATCAGGAGCTTTGCATACACCTGGCCTGTATGGGAGGGGGGCTAGGAAGAGACCACTACCACTGTGCAGGAGATACAGAGCTCAGTGGATGAGACTGGGGTGAGGGTGCGCCAGTCATCTATATCAAGAGCTCTGCATACACCTGGCCTGTATGGGAGGGGGCTAGGAAGAGACCACTATCTCTGTGCAGGAGATACAGAGGTCAGTGACTGAGACTGGGGTGAGGGTGCACCAGTCACCTATATCAAGAGCTCTGCATACACCTGGCCTGTATGGGAGGGGGGCTAGGAAGAGACCACTATCACTGTGCAGGAGATACAGAGCTCAGTGGTGAGACTGGGGTGAGGGTACACCAGTCACCTATATCAGGAGCTCTGCATACACCTGGCCTGTATGGGAGGGGGCTAGGAAGAGACCACTATCACTGTGCAGGAGATACAGAGCTCAGTGGATGAGACTGGGGTGAGGGTTCACCAGTCACCTATATCAAGAGCTCTGCATACACCTGGACTGTATGGGAGGGGGCTAGGAAGAGACCACTATCACTGTGCAGGAGATACAGAGCTCAGTGACTGAGACTGGGGTGAGGGTGCACCAGTCACCTATATCAGGAGCTCTGCATACACCTGGCCTGAATGGGAGGGGGCTAGGAAGAGTCCACTATCACTGGGCAGGAGATACAGAGCTCAGTGGATGAGACTGGGGTGAGGGTGCACCAGTCACCTATATTAGGAGCTCTGCATACACCTGGCCTGTATGGGAGGGGGGCTAGGAAGAGACCACTATCACTGTGCAGGAGTTACAGAGCTCAATGGCTGAGACTGGGGTGAGGGTTCACCAGTCACCTATTTCAGGAGCTTTGCATACACCTGGCCTGTATGGGAGGGGGGCTAGGAAGAGACCACTACCACTGTGCAGGAGATACAGAGCTCAGTGGATGAGACTGGGGTGAGGGTGCGCCAGTCATCTATATCAAGAGCTCTGCATACACCTGGCCTGTATGGGAGGGGGCTAGGAAGAGACCACTATCACTGTGCAGGAGATACAGAGGTCAGTGACTGAGACTGGGGTGAGGGTGCACCAGTCACCTATATCAAGAGCTCTGCATACACCTGGCCTGTATGCGAGGGGGGCTAGGAAGAGACCACTATCACTGTGCAGGAGATACAGAGCTCAGTGGTGAGACTGGGGTGAGGGTACACCAGTCACCTATATCAGGAGCTCTGCATACACCTGGCCTGTATGGGAGGAGGCTAGGAAGTGACCACTATCACTGTGCAGGAGATGCACAGTATCACCTGTTATGCACAGTATCTCCTATAATGCACAGTATCTCCTATAATGCACAGTATCACCTATAATAGACACAATATCTCATATTATGCACAGTATCTCTTATAATGCACAGTATCTCCCATAATGCACAGTATCCCATATAATGCACAGTGTCACATACAATGCACAGTATCTCCTATAATGCACAGTATCCCATATAATGCACAGTATCACCTATAATGCACAGTATCCCATGTAATGCACAGTATCACCTATAATGCAGCTTATTCTGTCCCCTCTGTCCTGTTATATGCTGTTTTTCCAATCATGTTAAACCCTCAGTCGAGTTACACGCTTCATCCCCTCCATCCTGTTACACGCTTCATTCCCACCGTCCTGTTACACGCTTCATTCCCTCCGTCCATTTACATGCTTCATTCCCTCCATCCTGTTACACGCTTCATCCCCTCCATCCTGTTACACGCTTCATCCCCACCGTCCTGTTACACGCTTCATTCCCTCCGTCCTGTTACACGCTTCATTCCCTCCGTCCTGTTACACGCTTCATTCCCTCCATCCAGTTACACGCTTCATCCCCTTCATCCTGTTACAAGTTTCATTCCCTCCATCCAGTTACACGCTTCATCCCCTCCATCCAGTTACACGCTTCATTCCCTCCATCCAGTTACACGCTTCATTCCCTCCATCCAGTTACACATTTCATTCCCTCCATCCAGTTACACATTTCATTCCCTCCATCCAGTTACACGCTTCACCCCCTCCATCCAGTTACACGCTTCATCCCCTCCATCCAGTTACACGTTTCATCCCCTCCATCCTGTTACACGCTTCATCCCCTCCATCCTGTTACACGCTTTATTCCCTCCATCCTGTTACACGCTTCACCCCCTCCATCCAGTTACACATTTCATTCCCTCCATCATTTTACACGTTTCATCCCCTCCATCCAGTTACATGCTTCATCCCCTCCATCCAGTTACACGCTTCATCCCCTCCATCCAGTTACATGCTCCTTCAAGTTACACACTCTGGGCCTGATTCAGATCCGCTCGCGAGCGCTGAGCACTTGCAAGCGGGTCGATGGTGCCCTAGTGCAAATGCGCACGACGGAGGGAGCTCCGTCATGCGCATGCGCGAGACCTGAATGGGTCTATGGGTCTCGCACCATAGGGGGCGCACTGTAGATGGTGAGTGACAGCCCACCCCGTTTGGTGGGCGTGCCGGGGGCGTTGCTGCCCAGACGGAGGCGTTCCATGGGAACGCCTACCGTCTGGGGCCAGCACCACTGGCATCACTAGTGATGTCAGTGGTAGTGCTTTTGGCTCTGATAGAGCCAAATGCACTCCTGGGCTTGCGGCAGCGAGACCATACCGCAGACTCGTCACAAGCCCGATGGTCGCGATGGTCTTGACCATCGCGACTATCTTTTTGGCCGCTCCCGTAAGCTGTAGGTGGTCACCCACAGCTATGCGAGCGACCAGGAGGCCGCTCCATTTTTAGGTAGGACGGCCCTGATTCAGACCCTCTGTCCCCTCCCTCATATTACATGCTCTGTTCTCAGCCCTCCCCTCCTATTATATGGGAAAGGCTCTGGTCTCATCACATGAACAAACATTTCATATCCTGGTGTCTGTGGCTAAACTGGAATAACGAGAACAAACTCCGTCTATGAATCCACTGTACACACTGCAGTGTGTACATGAAGGGTTAGTGGCTGGTTGTGTTACACTGCAGTGTGTACATGAAGGGTTAGTGACTGGTTGTGTTACACTGCGGTGTGTACATGAAGGGTTAGTGGCTGGTTGTGTTACACTGCGGTGTGTACATGAAGGGTTAGTGACTGGTTGTGGTACACTGCAGTGTGTACATGAAGGGTTAGTGACTGGTTGTGTTACACTGCGGTGTGTACATGAAGGGTTAGTGGCTGGTTGTGTTACACTGCGGTGTGTACATGAAGGGTTAGTGACTGGTTGTGTTACACTGCAGTGTGTACATGAAGGGTTAGTGGCTGGTTGTGTTACACTGCGGTGTGTACATGAAGGGTTAGTGACTGGTTGTGTTACACTGCGGTGTGTACATGAAGGGTTAGTGGCTGGTTGTGTTACACTGCAGTGTGTACATGAAGGGTTAGTGACTGGTTGTGTTACACTGCAGTGTGTACATGAAGGGTTAGTGGCTGGTTGTGTTACACTGCGGTGTGTACATGAAGGGTTAGTGACTGGTTGTGTTACACTGCAGTGTGTACATGAAGGGTTAGTGACTGGTTGTGTTACACTGCAGTGTGTACATGAAGGGTTAGTGACTGGTTGTGTTACACTGCGGTGTGTACATGAAGGGTTAGTGACTGGTTGTGTTACACTGCAGTGTGTACATGAAGGGTTAGTGACTGGTTGTGTTACACTGCGGTGTGTACATGAAGGGTTAGTGGCTGGTTGTGTTACACTGCGGTGTGTACATGAAGGGTTAGTGACTGGTTGTGTTACACTGCAGTGTGTACATGAAGGGTTAGTGACTGGTTGTGTTACACTGCGGTGTGTACATGAAGGGTTAGTGGCTGGTTGTGTTACACTGCGGTGTGTACATGAAGGGTTAGTGACTGGTTGTGTTACACTGCGGTGTGTACATGAAGGGTTAGTGACTGGTTGTGTTACACTGCGGTGTGTACATGATGGGTTAGTGGCTGGTTGTGTTACACTGCAGTGTGTACATGATGGGTTAGTGACTGGTTGTGTTACACTGCGGTGTGTACATAAAGGGTTAGTGACTGGTTGTGTTACACTGCAGTGTGTACATGAAGGGTTAGTGACTGGTTGTGTTACACTGCAGTGTGTACATGAAGGGTTAGTGACTGGTTGTGTTACACTGCGGTGTGTACATGAAGGGTTAGTGACTGGTTGTGTTACACTGCGGTGTGTACATGAAGGGTTAGTGACTGGTTGTGTTACACTGCAGTGTGTACATGATGGGTTAGTGACTGGTTGTGTTACACTGCAGTGTGTACATGAAGGGTTAGTGACTGGTTGTGTTACACTGCGGTGTGTACATGAAGGGTTAGTGACTGGTTGTGTTACACTGCAGTGTGTACATGAAGGGTTAGTGACTGGTTGTGTTACACTGCGGTGTGTACATGAAGGGTTAGTGACTGGTTGTGTTACACTGCAGTGTGTACATGAAGGGTTAGTGGCTGGTTGTGTTACACTGCAGTGTGTACATGAAGGGTTAGTGACTGGTTGTGTTACACTGCGGTGTGTACATGAAGGGTTAGTGGCTGGTTGTGTTACACTGCAGTGTGTACATGAAGGGTTAGTGACTGGTTGTGTTACACTGCGGTGTGTACATGAAGGGTTAGTGACTGGTTGTGTTACACTGCAGTGTGTACATGAAGGGTTAGTGACTGGTTGTGTTACACTGCGGTGTGTACATGATGGGTTAGTGACTGGTTGTGTTACACTGCGGTGTGTACATGAAGGGTTAGTGACTGGTTGTGTTACACTGCGGTGTGTACATGAAGGGTTAGTGACTGGTTGTGTTACACTGCGGTGTGTACATGAAGGGTTAGTGGCTGGTTGTGTTACACTGCAGTGTGTACATGAAGGGTTAGTGACTGGTTGTGTTACACTGCGGTGTGTACATGAAGGGTTAGTGGCTGGTTGTGTTACACTGCAGTGTGTACATGAAGGGTTAGTGACTGGTTGTGTTACACTGCAGTGTGTACATGATGGGTTAGTGACTGGTTGTGTTACACTGCAGTGTGTACATGAAGGGTTAGTGGCTGGTTGTGTTACACTGCGGTGTGTACATGAAGGGTTAGTGACTGGTTGTGTTACACTGCGGTGTGTACATGAAGGGTTAGTGACTGGTTGTGTTACACTGCAGTGTGTACATGAAGGGTTAGTGACTGGTTGTGTTACACTGCAGTGTGTACATGAAGGGTTAGTGACTGGTTGTGTTACACTGCGGTGTGTACATGAAGGGTTAGTGACTGGTTGTGTTACACTGCGGTGTGTACATGATGGGTTAGTGACTGGTTGTGTTACACTGCAGTGTGTAC